>WNWU01000064.1:5639808-5683525 GCA_012654045.1 Ptyas mucosa | reverse complement strand
CTCCCTCTCTCATCTCTCCCTCTCTCTCTCATCTTTCTCCCTCCCTCCGTTTCCCTCTTTCTCATCTTTCTCCCCCATCTCTCTTTCTCTTTCTTTCCCAGATAAATGAAGCTCTTTCATCCCCCTGCTGTGGCTCCCTGTCGGCTGGCTGGCCCTCCCATCCTTCACCCTCCCCTCCTCCTCACTCCTTGCCTGCTCTGAGAAGAGAAGGGCAGTGGAGGTGGATGGAGACTCTCCGTGTTTCAGAGTGGAAGCGAAGCGTCCCTGTGCTTGCCTCTTTTTCCGGCCCTTGTTGGGAGACGCACGACTTTCTCCACCCCGAGACACCAACTGGGCCACCCCAGCCAACGCTCCACATTGTAATGGGCTCCAGGAGGAGAAGGAGGAGGAGGGGTCGCCGTCTCCCTTATTGTGCAGCATGCTAAGGAATAAGGAATATGGGGAGATGCGCGACTTTCTCTGCCCAGAGACACTGGCTGGGGTGCGTCTCCCCATATTCCCCATATTGCATCATCAGATAATCGCCCAGCCACCCTGTTTAGGGTGACCCACTCCCTCCTCCATCTGGAAGTGCGGGATGATCCCTTGCAGGGTCGAGCTGAGGACTTTGTGCAATATCTGCATGATAAGATCGCTCAGATTCGGGAAGGCTTGGCCTCTGACTGGGTAAGTTCAGACGGGATGATTGAGGCAGGTCTTGAGAACATTATCTGGGAGGAGTTTGATCCTGTGGCTCTCGAGGACGTGGACAGGATTCTGGGACAGCTGAACGCAACCACATGTTTATTGGACCTGTGTCCCTCCTGGTTGGTGCTGGCTTCCCGGGAGGTTACACGAGGCTGGCTCCAGAGGATCATTAACGCTTCTTTGAGTGAGGGTGTTCTGCTGGCCGCTTTGAAAGAAGTGGTGGTGAGGCCCCTCCTCAAGAAGCCCTCTCTGGACCCGGCTGTTTTGGCTAACTATCGTCCAGTCTCCAACCTTCGTTTTATCGCGAAAGTTGTTGAGAGTGTGGTGGCGCGGCAGCTTCCACAGTACCTGGATGAAGCTGTCTATCTAGACCCGCTCCAGTCTGGCTTCAGGCCTGGGCACAGCATGGAAACGGCATTGGTCGTGTTGGTGGATGATCTCTGGAGGGCTCAGGATAGGGGCTGCTCCTCTATCCTGGTCCTATTAGATCTCTCAGCGGCTTTTGATACCATCAACCATGGTATCATGTTGCGCCGGTTGGAGGGGCTGGGGGTGGGGGGCACTGTTTTGCAGTGGTTCTCCTCCTACCTCTCTGACCGGTTGCAATCTGTGTTGGCAGGGGGGCAGCAGTCGGCCCCGAGGCACCTTGTTTGTGGGGTACCGCAAGGGTCGGTCCTCTCGCCCCTCCTGTTCAACATTTAGGTAAAGCTGCTGGGTGAGATCATCCGTGGCTTTGGGGTGGAGTTCCATCAGTATGCTGATGATACTCAGCTGTACATCTCCACCCCAGGCCACCCCAACGATGCCCTTGAAGTGATGTCCCGGTGCCTGGAGGCCATGTGGGCCTGGATGGGGAGAAACAGGCTCCGACTCAACCCTTCCAAGACCGAGTGGCTGTGGCTTCCGGCATCCCGATATAGCCAGCTGGTGCCATCGCTGGCTATTGGGGGCGAATCACTGATCCCCACAGAGAGGGCTCACTACTTGGGCGTCCTCCTGGATGCATGGCTGTCTTTAGAAGAGCATATGACGGCCGTGGCCAGGGGGACTTTCTATCAGGTTCGCCTGATACACCAGTTGCATCCCTTTCTGGACCGGGACTCCCTACACACAGTCACTCAGGCAGTCGTCACTTCCCGCCTGGATTACTGCAACACTCTCTACATGGGGCTCCCTTTGGGGTGCATCCGGAGGCTCCAGCTGGTCCAGAATGCGGCCGTGCGGGGGATTATGGGAGCAACAGGGCGCTCCCATGTGACACCTCTCCTGCGCGAGCTGCACTGGCTCCCTGGGGTCTTCCGGGTGCGCTTCAAGGTGTTAGTGACCACCTTTAAAGCACTCCATGGCTTAGGGCCGGGGTATCTACGAGACCGCCTGCTGCCATCAATAGCCTCCCACTGGCCAATTCGCTCACATAGAGAGGGCCTCCTCTGGGTGCCGTCTGCCAGACAATGTCGGCTGGTGACCCCCAGGGGGAGAGCCTTCTCTGTGGCAGCACCCGCCCTTTGGAATGACCTACCCCCAGAGATTCACATGATATCAGACCTCTGGACTTTTCGCTGAGCCCTGAAAACACATTTATTCCATCTAGCTGGGCTGGCTTGAGCCCATTTGTTTTGGTTTTAATTGGAATCTGGTTTTAAATGGGTTTTAAATTGGGACGAAACTATTTAATTATTTTAAATTGTCTTTTAAATTTTGTATGTTCTGTTTTATTCTGGCTGTTCACCGCCCTGAGTCCTGCTAGGAGAAGGGCGGTATACAAATTAAATAAATAAATAAATAAATAAATAAATAAATAAATAAATATCCCTCTCTCCGCCTCCATGGTTGCTTGCTGCTCTTGCACTTAAACTTAGTGCACTGCACAATGGAGGAGACAGCGTCCCCTCCTCCTCCTCCTGGAGCCCATTACAACACTCAGCATCGGCTGCAGCCGGGTGGCCCAGCCAGTGTCTCAGCGCAAAGCAAAGTCACACCTCTCCCCCAGTGGCAGAAGTGTGCACAGCACCAACAAGGGCCGGAAAAAGAGGCAAGTAGAGGGGTGCTTCACTCCCGCTCTGGAATATGGAGGAAGTCTCTATTCACCGCAGTCGCCCTTCTCTTCTCAGGGCAGGCAAGGAGTGAGGGGTAGGAGAGGAGCCACTCAGTGGTGGGATCATCTGACAGGGAGCCGCAGGAGGGGCCCAAAGAGCCACATGTGGCTCTAGAGCTGCAGGTTGCCAACCCCCGGTCTAGCCTATTAAAGAGAAGAATTAGGGTGACCAACAGGAAAAGCATTGGTAAGGTTGCAGCCTGTCATTTATACTATTTAACATGTACCCAAAAATAGTTATGAGAAATGCACATTTGGAAGAATCTACCATTGGTGTTAAAATTGATGGTACAGATATCAACAATCTCTGATACACAGATGATACAACATTGCTCACAGAAAGAAAGAAGGATCTGAAGTGGCTAATCCTAAGAATTGAAGATGAAAGTGAAAAATTTGGACAGCACCTTAACATCAAGAAAACAAAGAAAATGATAACTGCGGACAACACAACAGGTTACAGGTTGGAGTGCAGATTGACAATGAGACCATCAAAATAGTAAAGGAATTCATCTTCCTGAGTTCTAAAATCAATCAAAGTGGTGACCTCAGCTCTGAGGTCAAAAGGCGTATAGCACTTGAAAGAACAGCAAAGTCTGGCATGAATAACATCTGGAAGTGTAAAGACATTAACCCCACAACCAAATGTTGATTAGTTAAAACAATAATTTTTCCAATTTCTACTAATGGCTGTGAAACTTGGACTCTGAAAAAGGCAGATAGAAGAAGAGTGGAAGCCTTTAAACTGTGGTGTTGGAGATGACTATTGCAAAAATAACAAAAAAAGTCCTAGACTAAACCTCACCAAAAATTCACTTGAAGCCAAGATCACCAAATAGAGGCTGTCATCCTTTACTCATGACAATGAGAGCCGACTCACTCAAATAGTCAAATCATGCTGGGAGTGATCAGTGGAAAAAGGAGAAGTGGCCGCCCTAGTACCCACTGACTGGACACTATAAAGGATGACACCGGGATGATGGTGGCAGATCTGAAGGAGGTGGTGTGAGGCAGAGGGGCATGGAGAGTGCTGATCCATAGAACGTCTGAGGATCAGTCACAACTGAATGGCTGGGAAAAGGTCTTCTAATAATCTTCATGAAAATTGCTGGGATGGGAGAGAAGACTTTAACCTACTAGTTTGGTATCATTATAATTTCTCTGCTAACATCAATGACAAAACAGTTGTCTTTTGGGTTCTTCCCCATTCCCTTTTCCACTTACCCTTTGGATAACAGAAAGGTAAACCAACCTCAAATTTCCTGCCACCCCCCCCCCCATCCCCACCTCGTTGCAATCCTTATTATGCCACAATCATATTGCTGCCAAATCTATTCCATGCTATGGAAAAGGCTGAGGTCTGACAAATTTTTGAAGAGGCTAAAACTAATTCCAGGAAACATTCAAGATGATCCAGAAATATCATAGTAGGCCAGGTGCTAATGGATTTTGCTGTAGTGAAGTAGAAGAAGAATTCTAAACGTGTGTTTAGCAGTTTTTCAAAAGATGCTAAAATCCACATTTTGATATTGCCTGGCAATAGCTAACAGGCATATTTTATTTATTTATTTTATCCCCAACATTCATAGTTAAGATGAGGAAATTGCCAATTTCCCATTGCTTACTTCTCCATCCAATTCCTGTCCATTCACTGCTAGTTAGCTCTCTCCCTCTACTGTACAATCAACCAGAACCTCTATTATACCTCCAAAAGCATGGATTTACACGAGAGCAACTTCAGGTCCTTTCTGCCATAGGAAAAGATCAGAGGGCAGCAAAGGAAAGTAAAAGGTCTCTCCTGTGCATAGGAACTGATTATACCTGCAAGTCACATACTTGCCAAGCTGTTTACCCCTAAATTATTGTGCCACTCATTTGATCCTTGTACCTATGGAATTTCTGCATGCCCTGGGAAAACAGCAAGGGATACTCTACAAGAGGTGGCATTCAAAGATTATCAGCACCAAAAGTGGAGACATGTCTGCCCATGTCATCTGTCCAATGGTGGGATTCAAAATTTTTTGGCTTGGTGGGCATGGCAGGGGAAGGATACTGTAAAATTTGCATTCCCACCCCACTCCAGGGAAAGGTTACTGCAAAAGCTCCATTTCCTCCCAATCAGTTGGGACTCAAAAAGCAGAGAATAGATGGGGTGGGGCCAGAGGTGGTATTTACTGGTTCTCCGAACTACTCAAAATTTCCGCTACCTGTTCTCCAGAACTGGTCAGAACCTACTGAATACCACCTCTGCATCTGTCCAAATATTCATAAATGTGCCCCACATTTCATTGATGTGATTTGGCTTACAATTAAACATAAACAAAATAAAATTGTCAGAAAACAAAATATTTCCTACCGCAATAAAATAAATCATGTTAATCATGAATATGATAATTGAGATTTAGTGAACTGAACCTAAAAAATTTCAATCCATTCACATTTTTAACAGAAAATTATTTAGAAAAGCTACCCAAATAGTCTTGATATGCTATAAAGTATGCAAAGATTAATTTCTTAATTACAATAGTTATTATGAAAAAGGAAAAGAATGGGGAGGGAAGGGAGGGATCAATAATTAGCAGCCTAATTCCTTGCCAGAGGTAGTCTGACTTTGGAGCTAACACCAGTTAGAGGCAGCAATAACTGCCTTGGAGCAGGGACTGAAAGTTTAATAGACAACCAGCTGACCTGAAGGAGAATAATTAGGAAGGTTAAAGGACTTAATATTACATTAATGTCCGCCTGGAGGAAAAAAGCAGATTCCTTGAAAAAAATAACACTGCAGCAAATCTGTGCTGTGGTGTCACAGTTTCCCCCTTCTCTCTCTCTCTCTCTCTCTCTCTCTGGTCTCAAGGACAAGTTAAGCTCCCCTTCCCCATTTCCCTCCCAAAGGACAAATCTGCCCTACAGACAATCTCTCCTCAGTCATATGAGCTATCAGCTCAGCACAGCTTCCAAAAAATGGTATCTAGTCACCTAACAGCTTTCCTCTTTCTATGGGGAAACCCAGACTCATATTGCCTGGAAGCCTGAAAAGAAGGAAAGAAGAGTGTGTGCTGTATTTCCTGGCAATGTGGTAGTCCCCCACACTCCTGTGAGTGAGAGAAGCCAGAGACTAAAGAATCTTAGCACATTAAACTATAGGCAAGCGTGCTTGTGTGTGATCTTGGGAGGTACCTTTCCAAAATTGGATTTAAATTAAATTGGAAAAAATGCAATTAATAAAAATATTTCATAGAAAGTTATTCATTTCATGCATCTGTCATATTAATAATTATAATTCATCAATAGGTGACAGTCCTCAAACTGGGTTTAGTGGCAATTTGAAAACAGAGTATGCTATCAAATGCTCTTGCAGAGGGTTTGGCCAGTCATGGAACAATTATTTCCTATCAGGAAAACCAGTGAGGTTACTTTCCTTGAGTGCAGGTGTTTTCAAACTTTTTGAGGCCTAACTTGTTAGTTAAAAAACAAAACCAAACAAAACCCTGAGCCCCTATTCTCTGCCTCTTAGACACAAAGAGAACAAAGAAGCATACTGCCTGAGGAAGAGGAAAAGGCTTCTGAAGATCACCTGGCAAACCCACACTTTCCATTGGGTGGAAACTAATCAAGGAGAGAAGCAACTTAGAACTAAGGAGAAATTTCCTGACAGAAGAATTAATCAGTGGAACAACTTGCCTCCAGAAGTTGTGAATGCTCCAACACTGGAAGTTTTTAAGAAGAGGTTAGATAACCATTTGTCTGAAGTGGTGTGGGGTTTCCTGCCAAACCAGGGGGTTGGACTAGAAGACCTCCAAGGTCCCTTCCAACTCTGTTATTCTATTCTATTCATTGTACCATAAAAAAGTGGTTAGGGATGCTGCCTCTCATGGAACCCCCAGGCTTCCACAGAACACACCCTCCCTAACACACCAGAAGCTCTTCAGCTGAACTCAATTTATCTTTGGTTCTGATTTGTGGTATTTTTGGATATAAATATAACACTGGCACTTAGTTTTGCAACATGCCACTTTCAATATATTTTCCTTTAATTAAAGAATTATATTTTTAAAAAACCAGTTAGATGGGGAATCTGGCAGGTGCTATGGAAGGAATAGTATTCATTTCTATACATCATTGAAAATTCTGGTTCTAAAAGAATTCTTACATCGATTATCACAGAAAGAATTAAGAAAATAATTAACAAATACATTCATTCGGATCAAAACGGTTTTATCCCAAAGAGATAGATAAAAAACAATATGAGATGTATTAGAATATTATGAAATAAGTTCAGATAAACAAGCGGCCTTAATTTTTTTAGATGCACAGAAGGCATTCGACAACCTAAACTGGAAATTTCTCACACTACAATTGGAAGCTATGAAATTCGGCAATAAATTTACAAATATGATAAAGAAAATTTACTCCTACCAAATGGCAAAAATAACAATAAATGGTGACCTGACATAACAATTTCCAATATCAAAAGAAGTGAGACAGGGGTGCTGTCGCCTCTGTTATTCATATTAGGCTTAGAAACTCTCTTAAAGGAAATCAGAAGAGTTAAGATAATAAAAGGTCTGAAAATTAAAAGGGAGGAATACAAACTCCAAGCCTTCGCTGATGATATGGTATTCATCATAGAACAACTGATAACAACTGGCATTAAATTATTAGATAAAATAGAAAAATACGGGAGTGTAGCCAGACTCAAAATCAACAAACAAAAAACCAAGGTATTAACGAAAAAGCTCACTAACCAACAAGAAAAGGAATTAGAAGATCAATTAGATATACAAATGACAAAGAATGTAAAATACCTAGGAATATGGCTCACCAATAAAAGCTCATCAATTAGAGAAGGCAACTATGATAAATTGACAAGACAAATTAAAAAAGACTTAGAAAGCTGGAGAAAACTACAACTATCTTTTTTGGGAAAGATCGCCTCAATTAAAATGAATGTCCTACCTAGAATTTTATACTTATTCCAAGTGATCCCAATAAAACCGGGGAAGAATTTCTTCAAGGATTTCAATAAATTAATAACAGACTACATATGGCAAGGGAAGAAAGCAAGAATTAAAATAAAGCACCTACAAGATACAAGAGAAAGAGAAGGACTGGCACTACTGGACTGGGAGACATATTATAAAGCATCAGCACTAATTTGGATCAAGGAATGGATGGAACTCAAAAATAAAAGATTATTGAACTTGGAAGAATTCGACCTACAACGAGGATGGCATGCATTTCTATGGGAGGGCACCGATAAACAACATGGATATTTTCAGAGGCACATTGTCAGACAAGCATTATATCAGATATGGCAGGGCATTAAAAAAACACACTACAATAAAATTCCGGAATGGCTATCAACCATGGAAGCCCAGATCTATCCAAACGCCATGGATATCACCAAAATGAGAACCTATAAAGATTTACTAAATAATGGAGGGGAACTAAGAACAAAAGAAGAATTGAAGGAGATGGGTACAGACATTGACTGGTGGCCATATCTACAAATAAATCAAAATATAAGAAAGATTCGGCTCAATTTGGATTCCAGAAAGGCCAATAAGAACTAGATAAAATTTTACAAGGATCACAGGACAAATTGATTTAAAAAGTCTATAATTACTTACGAGGATATAAATTAGAAGAAGAGGTGGTCAAAGAAAACATGATAATTTGGGCAAAGAATTTTGGCTACAATATTCAATTAGACAATTGGGAAAAATTATGGACAATAAATTATAAATTAACAATGTCTGTACCATATAAAGAAAATTTGTACAAAATGTTCTATAGGTGGCATCTTCCACCGGCCAGACTGGCAAGAATGTTCCCCAATACCGCCCCCCCCCCAACATGCTGGAAATGCAAACTTCACAAAGAAACCTACTATCACATGTGGTGGACCTGCCCAAAAGCAAACAATACTGGCAAATGATCAGAACACAAGTAGAAGAAATTACACAACAAAGATTAGAAATGAGACCAGAAACCTTTCTACTAGGCATAATAAACGGACAATATGAAAAGGAAATAAAATATCTACTGTAATCATTCATATAACAACAGCAGCACGAATAATCTTTGCACAAAATTGGAAGAGTAGTGACATACCAACAGAAGATAAAGTAATTAGTAAAATCATGGAATTTGCAGAAATGGACAGACTCACAAAGGAATTACAGGATAAAGAGGAACATGATTACTATCTAGTATGAGAAAAGTGGTACACTTGGTTGGAAAATAGAAAAGGGAAAAAGACTAGGGAGTAATTGGACTTATAGAAACAGGAACATAAATCACTAACGTAGGCTAACAGTGAACTATAAAGATAGATATAAGAGAAAGACCAAACAAAGAGGAGTCAAAAACACAAATAAGAACACACATTACAGTTGCGATAACTTTGACAAGATGTATATTTGAATTCTTTGTTTACATGTTTTGTATATTTTGTTGTCACTCGTTTTGGTTTTTTTGTATTTTTAAACAAATAAAATTTAATTTAAAAAAAAAGAAAATTCTGGTTCTAATTCTGAATCTTGTCCTGGAGGCAGAACAGTTTACAGTACAGAAATTATCTGGACAACTTCAAAGTTCAATCAATCAATCAGAATAGAGCTGGAAAGGACCTTGGAGGTCTTCTGGTCCAACCCCTGCTAAAGCAGGAGACCCTATGTGATGGCAAACCTATGGCACGCATGCCACAGGTGGCAGGCAGAGCCCTCTCTGCAGGCATGCAAGGTGTTGCCCCAGCTCAGTTCCACTACGCATGCACACGCGCCTTCCACCAACCATCTGATTTTCAGGTCTCTGCCACGCATGTGCAGGTCAGGGTGCATGTGGGAGATGTGAGCGCATGCATGGGGGGCAGGGGTTCACATGTGTATGCACAGGAGTCGCTCATGCGTAGGGGATGGGGGAGCACGGGAAGGTCACACGTGCATGTGCGGCATGGTGGGGGACCATGGGGGAGTCACGAGCACATGTGCTGGGGTGGGGCGGGGGGAAGCACGGGGGTGGGGCATATGCGCAGGGGGGTGGGGGAACATGGGGGTCACATGCACAAGTGCTGGGGGGCATGTGCATTGTGGGGTCACGCACATATTGCATTATGGGTGAAGACATGCACATGTGCACTTTCAGCACACGACAAAAAGGTTAACCATCACTGCCCTATACCATTTCAGATAGGTGGCTGTCCAGTCTTTTCTTAAAAACCTCCAGTGATGAAGCCCCTAGAACTTCTGAAGGCAAGCTGTTCCACTGGGTTAATTGTCCTCACTTTTAGGAAGTTTCTCCTTAATTTCAGGTTGCTTCTCTCCTTGATTAGTTTCCATCCATTGTTTCTTGTCTTGCCTTCTGGTGCTTTGGAAAATAGCAGCCCCTCAAATATTGGAACACTGTATCATGTCATCCCTAGTCCTTCTTTTCTCTAGACTGATCATACCGAGTTTCTGCAACCATTCTTTATATGTTTTTGTCTCCAGGCTTTTAATCATCGTAATTGCTCTTCTCTGCACTCTTTCTATAGTCTCAACATTTTTTAATAATTTGGTGACCGAAACTAGATGCAGTATTCCAGGTGTGGTCTTACTAAGGATTTATAAATTGGTACTAATACTTCACATGATTTTGATTCTATGCCTCTGTTTAAACAACCAAAGATTGTATTAGCTGTTTTGGCTACTGCCGCACACTGCTAGCTCATGTTTAATGATTGTCCGCTAGGACTCCGAAATCCCTCTCACAGTTTCTCTTTTTGAGCCAGGTTTTTGCCTAATCTGTACTTGTATCTTTGGTTTTTCCTCCCTAGGTGTAAAACCTTGCTTTTCTCTACATTAAATTTCATATTGTTGGATAGGGCCCATTGTTCAAGTCTGTCAAGTTCTTTTTGGATCCTGAGCTTGTTTTCTAGGGTATTGGCTATTCCTGCCAGCTTAGTGTCATCTGCGAATTTGATGAGTTCCCCTTCTATTCCCTCATCTAAGTCATTTATGAAGATATTGAGGAGTACTGGCCCTAAGACCTTATGGTACCTCACTGCTTACTTCCCTTCATGTAGATGTAGTAGCATTAAGGATTACTCCTTGAGTACGGTTTGTCAGCCAGTTATAAATCCATCTGGTAGTGATGCTATCTATCTCACATTTTTCTGGTTTACCGAAAAAAAGGTTGTTGTATACTTTGTCAAACGCCTTGTTGAAATCTAAATATACTATGTCCACAGCATTTTGCTGATCTACTAATTTAGTGACTTTGTCAAAGAATGAAATAAGATTGGTTTGGTATGATCTGTTTTTAACAAACCCGTGCTGACTACTAATTATAACTTTATTTATTTATTTATTTTTTAAAATTTGATTTATATGCCGCCCTTCTCCGGAGACTCAGGGCGGCTTACAATGCATTAAGCAATAGCCTTCATACTTTTGTATATTTATACAAAGTCAGCTTATTGCCCCCACAAACTGGCTCCTCAATTTACCTACCTTAGAAAGGATGGAAGTCTGAGTCAACCTTGAGCCTTGGTGAGATTCGAACCTGCAATAATTGCAGGCAGCTGATGTTAATAACAGGGTGCTTTAGTCCACTGTACTATCCAAGGCTCTTTGTTTCTTTTGTTTCTAGATGTTCTAGGTATGGTTTTTAAATTATTTTTTCCAGTATCTTCCCAGGTATTGATGTTAGGCTGATTGGTTGATCTCATCTAAAATACTTCTTTTGATTCTCTGACATGATATAATGTTATGTGCTTCATTCATTCTCTGAGTTCATTTTAGAAGGAACCTCTTTCTTCCAGGACTTGAAAGGGGAGGGGGGTGCATTAGCCTAACAACTGGTTTTGCAATTAGAGTGGAAGAGGGAGTATTTATTTCATTTTGACCTGGCTTCATGATAATCGCATAGATCTCTTCACTGAGAAAAAGTTAATACAGTTCAAAAAATAACTGCGGCATTATCAATTTGAAACTCCATAGGCCTTCTAATAATCTCTAATAGGATGCCCTAAATTCTAGATAGCTGTAGCAAAAACAAATAAATCTATTTTGTTTGTTATGGCATGCTAATGTCCCCTGGTAGGAAATACTAAGAGTTGTAGGACATGTCGAATGCCGCTAGACTCTTTTTTTTGCAGAATAATACCCTGCTGGTCTGCTTTCATCACATACAATTTTCATAACCCGGCACACCTTATTTTCTATTGTGGCTAAAATAGAATAAATGGCATTATCTTCGCAAACAATAGGAAAACAGCACCACCAATTGACCAAGGCAATTCTTGTTCCAAATGAAGAGCTAAATAAATATGACCACCTGGCATCACTACTCTTTGTGCAATCTTTTATGCAATAGGGACCCCTAGTGATCTGCTAAATTGTGAACATCATTCATATTAATCCTAAATATAATCTTCCCACAGCAACTAGCATAGTAAAGAGTGGATTTTATTCAGAAAGTATCTGATTTCCTTTTCCTATATGAATAGCTTCTATTTCTCCTAAATATCTTTGTTTTTACAGCCAACTTTTCTAACCTAACAAGACCATTTTATTTATTTTTATTCATTTAATTTTACTAAGCATAGCAATCCCAGCTGCATTGTGTCACCTATACATTTCTTTTACATATTCTTTTCAACCTTTAATAAAAAATAATACAAGTATCAGGCCCTAGGCGGAGTTCTGAAGCATTTTACTCAATACCTTACACATGTTTCATCCCTCATTGCTCTCTCTCAGTCCAACCCTCTTCATAGGATGTTGTGAGGCAAATAGAAGGTGGGAATATTAAGTGCATTGCCTTGAGTTGCACTTAACAAAATGGGGTATAATCTAATACTAAATAAGTAAATAAATAACAGTATGGACTGTTTCTTCCAGGGCTTGCTTTAAGAAAAAGAAAAACACCTAAAAATCTATTTCTACATTCAAACCTTCCACGTCCAATAATTTGTTTTTAATATTGTTATCTTATGTTTGTTGTTCCTTTATTAGTCATTTTGGAAAGATTATTATTTACAGCTTTATAGTTATATTTAGTTTATAGTTATATTTCATTATAGGTATTTTTGATTTATACTACAGGTAGTCCTCGACTTACAACAGTTTGCCAAAGTTAAAAAAGCTCTGAAAAAAGTGACTTATGACAATTTGTCACACTTATGGCCATCACAGCATCCCCATGGTCATGTGATCTTCATCTGGATGCTTGGTAACTGGTTCATATTTATGTGACCCCCAAGTGTGTCTTGGAGGTCATGTGATCACCTTTTGTGTTCTTCTGACAAGCAAAGTCAATGGGGAAGCCAGATTCACTTAACAACCATGTTACTAATTTAACAAATACAGTGATTCACTTAACTGAGGCAAGAAAAGTCATAAAATGGGGCAAAACTCACTTAGCAAGTTTCTCACTTACCAAAATAAATTTTGGTCTCAATTGTGGCCGTACATTGAGAACTACCTGTATTAATCACTGTGGACTGGTTTGGCCAGGAGTGTGCAGGTTGCAAAAATTAACAAATTAACAGAATTGGAAGGGACCTTGTAGATCATCTAGTCCTACCCCCTGCCCAAGCAGGAGACCCTACACCAGGTGTGAAATGTAAAATTTGTTACTACCGGTTCTGTGGGCGTGGCTTGGGGGGGTTAATGTGACTGGGTGGGCATGGCCAACTTTTTTTTTTAAACTTTTCAAAGCATTTTTTCTAAAATGGGGCAACTCAGCTGGGATCATCAGAGAGGCTTTTTAAAAAATACCTCTGACGATCCCAGCTGAGTTGCCTGATCGGCAGAGAGGTATTTTTTAAAAAGCCTCTCTGACGATCCCAGCTGAGTTGCCTGATGGGCAGAGAGGTATTTTTTATTAAATGGTAACTTTTGGGTGCATGCCTTCCCTGGCAGCCAGCCACGGGAGAAAGGTAAAGAGTAGGATACGCTGTGTGGTGAAGAGCGAGTGGGCGGCGGTTCCGTGGCAAAGCTAGAGTCAGGGAATGGTGCATTCCCCGACCCAGTTGAGGCAGGCAGTGAGCAAGTGGCAGCTCTGGGGCTTCAGTGAATGGTGTGTCTCTGTGCCCCAGCCCCCAACCCAAAGCGAAGGGAGAGCAAGTGGTGAGAGGGCGGGGCAAGGCGGGAGTCTCTTTCTGGACGTGTCGCTTCTGCCTGTTGGGCCACTTCCTTTTTTTTTTTTTTTTATTGAAAAAGTTTTAAAAATTTTACATACATTTTCTCCCCCCCTCCCCAACCACCTCCCCCGACTTCCCAGAGCAAGTACAAAATAAAATACAGCTTAAATTCTCTAAATTAAACTCCATTTCACACTTATTATAATCATGATCATTAAACAAATAGATAAAAGGAAAGCAAGTCTTTTTTTCTCCTTATTCCATCTAATTCAACAAAATTATCTCCATTTATAATTACAGCAATTAAAACAATTAAGTATTATCTAATCAAACCTATCATTACTCAATTTGGCTAATTGTTACTTAACAAATTATTAGATCTATACAATTTAACAAAATATTTTATAACTTCTTTCATTTAAAACAAAACAACAACAACAACAACAACAACAAAAAGAAAGAAAAAAAAGGAAACCCTCACTCAAAAAACCTCTGATTTTTTAAAAAAATTACTATATAAACTCTTCCGTCCTTCACTTTTAAACCATCAAGGTCCAATTATAATCAAAACACTTAATAAGAAATAATATTAACAATAATTTTTTAAATTAATAATCAAACCTCTTATATCCATACATATTAACAAATCAACTAAGAACATCATTTAAGAACTTTATCAATCCTTTAAATTCTTCATACTAGATTGAACCAATTGCTAATCTTCTTGTCTTCACATCTTCCAACAGCATATAAGATATCTTCATTTACATCTACCCCCCTAAATAAAAATTGCTTCTGTATATAAAAAAAAAGCCCCCCGAGTGACTTTGTAATTGTAATTATATTTGAAATGATATCCATCAAATCCAGTCAAAAATTAGATTAATAAATTCATCAAACATATTAGGGAAACCACCAGATCAACTGCAATTGCCCTAGGTCCATAGTCCTTTTGCCTTGTATTCATTACCATCAAGCAAAAAACTTCAATTTGCTATATTCAGTAGAACTTCTGCGATTGCAATTAAGTCCAAATTTGTTGCAGTCCTTAATAAAATAATCCAAATCATTCAAATCAGGGCATATTTCACAACCCAATACACCAGCATTGCTGTGATCTGTTTATTCTTCTCAAATATTCCAATACAGCTGTAAGTTGCCTCCTCATCGTCGCTCATTGCTTAGTTAACTGGCATTAAACTGCTGTCTGTTTTTTTTTTCTTTTTCCAAAAAATTCAAAATCTTTAAACAGTTAAACAGTACTTTTTAAGGACCATCATCTCGTCAAGCAGGGTTATTTTCCATTTCTCCAGTCTTTCTTCTTTTCCTTTTTACGAACTTTCTTCTTAACTTTGATCCCTCTGCCTTTTTTAGCTCCAGTAAAATTTTGCGGTTTTTGGGATTGCATATTATAAAATTTTTGCAGAAATGTAGCTTCTTCTGGAAACAACTCTTTAAGTGCAGATTGAGTTTTATCTTGCTCCTTATTTTGCACAACATTCATCTTTCTCTCTTCAGTAAAATCTGCTATAATCTGTTGTTGTTTTTTTGCATCTTCCAACTCTTCATTCAATCCCCCACTGCTAGATTGCAACTCAGTATTTCCATGTATTTCATTATTTCCAGCTTGAGAAACTTGAAATATAGTATCAATTCTTTTCAATAAAGCAGAGGTAATTGAACTCAAAGCTTCCTCAAATTCAGACCATTGAGGGTTAAATAACCCTCCTTTACTTTCAAAAAGCCTAGCCATCTTGCCCCCCTTCTTCCTTCCCAGAAGGACAGAAAAAAAAAGGGGGAAGAGAAAAGAAAAAAAGAGTTTCAAGAAGAAAAAAAAAAGGGAATCCTTTACAATTTGTAATTTGTATTGCTGCTTCAATTATTATTATTCCTTTCTTATTACATCCACTTTTCAAAAAGGAGTTTTACGTTTCAAACAGGGGCTTGTCAATAATTACTTTTAGCTTTCACTTCTTCACGCCCCGTTAAAACTCAAACGCCATCTTGCTTTCACTTTCAGCTTAGGAAGAATCTTTTAAAGAAAGTAAATCTTTGGAGTTAAAAGGAAAAAAAAAATACTTGCTGTTTAATTCATACTGCTTGTGCTCCGCCAGCTCGATTCAAAAAATATCTGTTTAAAGTTGGTGCTGGAATGGTTAACGACATCTAGCTCTGCAAAGCAGAGGCATCCAGGGTCCGGAGTACTGACAGGCTTAACGGGGAGCTCTCATCTTCAAGCGCCAGATTATGTGTGAAATCCGGCACTTTCAGGGAGCTCTACCCCACCCGTCTACTCACTTTCCCCCCTCATACCAGGGGGAAAGTTTTCAAACCGCAAGACAGCTGATAGTTGCTGTTCTTTGCGGTTCTACGGAGCCCTGGGCTGACGCTTCAAAAAGAAGCGTCTGGCGATGTCGCTGTCCCACTGGAAGCTTCTGTTGGGCCACTTCCTGAAGCTGGCAGCTCTGCAGCCAGCTGCTTTGCTTTTTCCCTCTTTTTCCTCATGAGAGGCTTGCGTGGTGGCACCAGCAGAAGCACTGCGGGGAAGTGGCCCAACAAGCAGAAGCGCTGCAACCAGAAAGAGAAGGGCAAGAAGGGCCAGTGGGCTGCAGAGGCTAAGGCAGATGGGTGGAGCCTCCAGCTGCCATCGCTACTGGTTCTCCGAACTACCGGCCATCATCGCTACCGGATTGGCTGATCCAGTCCGAACCAGGAGCATTTCACCTCTGGTGTGGAGCCTTGTTGGAACTGTTGAAAGGACTGTGTTATAGACTGGAGATAGATGATGTCATATCCCTCCCCTCAGTTGAGAGAGGACTGTTCAATTTTGACATAGATGGCCCCTTTGACCCCTCTTTCAAACCAGTGGTCTGCTCTGACCAAAATGTGGAGTTTGCTCTCTTCAAACAAGTGGCCTGTGTTTTTTAAATGCAGATGGACTGCTGAATCTAATCCTGATGTGTTTGTTTTCCTATGTTGCGCCTTGCTCACAGCAGCTTTGGGACAACCATGACCTGGATGACTGATAATCACCGTAGAGTGGGAAGCTCCCCAGACCAGAAGGCAATTACAGAGTTTCTTAGGCTTTGCCAACTTCTACCACCAATTTATCCCCTCATTCGCAAAGATAGCCCTATCACCATATTACTAAAAATAGGTGGAGGGGGTGTATGAAACCTAAGCCTTGCCAGCCACTTAACTGGACTATGGAATGCCAAGCGGCTTTCAAAAAACTCAAACGGCTTTTTGCAGGGGAGCCAACCCTTAAACACCCAAATCAGGAGGAACCATTTGTAATACAAGCTAATGCTAGTGATGTGGTGGTGGGGAGTGTTCTGCTCCAAAGAAATGTGAAAGGGACACTGCAACCCTGTGCCTGCACTTCCCAGTAATACACTGACACTGAAAAACATTGGGCAGTATGGGAAAAGGAGGCGTATGCTGTTCTATGGGTGCTTCTGACTTGGAGGCAATTTCTGGAGGGCAGTAAGATCTCTTTCAAAATGTGGACCAGCCACAAGAACTTAGAAGCCATAAAAAATCCCAAGGAAGCTATCTGTAAGGATCGCCTCTCCTTCTAACTTAAGAAAGTGAGAACTCTTGAAACATAGTTGTTCAAAAGGATTTCTTTTATTAAGCAGAAGTGAAAGCCATCCAGTTAAAGCAAGATCTGAATACCCTTAGGCAAGGCAGTAGGATTAAAGTGGTAGAAACCCCTTCCTTTAAGTCAGAATGTAGATTTTAGCCAATACACAAGTGTGAAGATGTTTTCTTTAGTAGTTTCTCTGAGAACCCAAACAAACATGCATTCCCACCATTATCCTTTAAAGTGAAACAACCCACATGGCTATCATAAAAATTCCTGCAGGTAAAGGGGATCTCAGGCTCTTTGGCACCAGGATATAGGTTGTAAAATATCTGTTGACACAGGCAATGCTAGTGAATCGAATCCAAGTGTCCCCCCTCCTCCGATTGAATGGCAGTATCACTTTTAGGGATCTGACACTATCCCCTAAGCAAATATGATGGGCTCAGTACTTTAATTGGTTCAATTTTACCCTTCAATACTTGCCAGGGGAAAAGAATTTTCTCGCTGATTCACTCTCTCAGATGCCCCGATACAAAAGTACCTGGGAGGAAATAGTTAACTCCATTATCCCCTCCCAGCAACTGGCAATGCAGATCTCTGCGAGGCAGAAACCGCTAGTCACTCCTCAGCTGGCTGATAGTGTGCTGACCCAATGCCCTGAAAGAAGATGTATGGTTCCAGGACCACAAAAATGAATTGATGGTGAGAGATGACCTGGCATGGAAGGGAGACAAACTTAATGTTCCAGCCACCCAGAGGATCCAGATCCTACAAAGAAGCCAGAATGTAAAGCCAGCAGGCCACTTCGGGCTTGTAAAGACCCTTCATTTGGCTAAGAGGCAGTTCTGGTAGCCCAAGATGAAGAAAGACATAGAAAGCTATGTAACCAGCTGTTCGGTGTGCGCATACATGAAGCGATTGCCAGGGAAAACTCCTGGGTTGCTACAGCCAGTGACCAACCCAACAAACCATGGGAAGAAATTGCTACAGATTTTATAGTGCCTGAAAGTAATGGGAGTACCATGATTTGGATAGCAGTTGACTTGTTTTCAAAGCAAGCACACTTCATCGCTTGTCCAAAGCTTCCCTCAGCCCGAAGTCTGGCCAAGATGTTCGTGTAGCACATCTATCGGCTGCATGGAGTCCCAAGGCGCATCATTTCAGACTGGGATGTGTGTGCATTTTACAGCAAAGTTTTGACAGGTGTTCCTAAACAAATAGGGTCAACCTTGGGACTTAGTTTGAGGTTCCATGTAAGTACTAATGGGGTGGTAGAATGAGCTAATGAAATAGTGGAGCAATACGTATATTGCTATGTAAGTATCAGCAAACCCACTGGATGGAGCTTCTACCTTTCAGAGAAGTGGCTTATAATAACTCAGTGCATAGTAGCAGGGAGTTCACACCAGTGGTAGAATTCAATTTTTTTTACTACAGGTTCCGTGGGCGTAGCTTGGTGGGTGTGGTGTGGCTTGGTGGGCATGGCTTGGTGGGCATGGCAGGGGAAGGATACTGCAAAATCTCCATTCCCACCCCACTCTGGGGCCAGCCAGAGATGGCAGTTGCTGGTTCTCCAAACTACTCAAAATTTCCACTATCAGTTCTTCAGAACCTATCAGAACCTGCTGAATAGCACCCCTGGTTCACACCCTTTAAAGAAACCACAGGAGGGGTTCTGAGGAAACCCCCTCCCTCAGTATTGTTAGCTGAATGGATGGACACTCTAAAAATTGCCTGGGGAAATGTGCAGAAAGCACATCTGAATAAAGTCAGGGAGTCACAAAAGAAACAGGCAGATTGGAAGAGAGACGACCAGAAGTAGTTCATGATTTGGAAGAAAGTATACCTGTCTACTAAGTACCTGAAGATGAACCAAACTTGTCCTTTCCACTGCACTAAGTATTGTACTATATCCCCTTAAAATATCTTGAATCCAGTATCTCCTTGATGTCATAGTGTTCCTTCCCCCCCCCCCAACACTACAACGGGAGGCTCCCCTTCGACTGGTCTTAACTTAGCGCCTCATTGGAAGGGTTTCAATAAGCTACAGTGGAACACCCAGTTGACTCTCCTGAGCATCTTTGGTAACCATAATTTGGAAATGGACCTATGTACTTGGGACCCAGTCTCTTACAAGTTTGGTTCATCTTCAGGTACTTAGTAGACATTTCATTGAGGGCCACATCAGGGTTGTGGTTGACTTTGGGGGAGCTGGAGGGTGTGACCAGAGTGGATGTGGCCAGGGTGGGCATGACCAGGTTCATATATATGCTCCAAAAACATCATTTCTTTTATATGTAAAGACAATGGGGGAGTTTTTAATTTATTGAAAATTTGAAGGAAATATTGTGGATAAAAGAACAACATATTAGTAAATAAATAGGAAGTTTATAGTTTTCATGAAATTTGAATTTTATTATTTCCTTACTTGATTGAATTCTTATATAGAACTAGGTTCATTGCATCATTTAAAAAAAAAGCTCTATAAAATTCAGAACATATTACTATCACCATTATTTATCTTTTTCTAAATTCTTTTTAATTGAATTTTTCGAAGTACATAAACAAAAACAAAAAAAAGCATAAATAAACATCACCCAGTGTATAATACAAAAACAAGGGAAAGAGAAGAGTTCATATCTTTGTTGTCAGTTCCTCCAAAAGTCTCTTTGAGTAGGTACTGGTGTCGTCTCTTCCAAATGTTCAATTGCACTGTCCACAAACGGTTGCCAGATCTTCCAGAATGAGTTTTCCTTTATTAAACCTTTCCTGAATTTTAACTCACATGTTAGCTTATCGTTAAGGGCAAATTTCCAAATTTCTTTATACCATTCGGCCAAATTATAATCAATATCTAATTTCCAGTATCTCACTATTATTATTCGACCCATAATAATCAATATTCGTACAAGCTCCCTTTCTTCAATTGTTAGCATCTTATCAGTTATTTTTAATATGAAAATGATACCTAATCCCAATTTAATTTCCCTTTTAAATATTTTACTGATTTCAATTTCTATTTGGGACCAAAATTTTTTAACTTTACCACATCCAAACCACATATGCTCATATGTCCCGTCCTCCACTTTACATCTCCAACACAATTTGTTAACTTCTTTATTCATTTGGTATAATCTTATTGGGGTCAGATAACACTTCCAAACAAATTTATAATTATGTTCCTTTATTCTAATCGATAAGGCCTTCATTATTCTACTAGTCCAATTTAAATTCCAGTCCTGGTCTGAAATATCTATTTTTAAAACTTTTGCCCAATTACTTCTCATCACGTTTTGTGAGTTATTATCCAAATTAATAATTTTATATATTTTACTAACCAATCTTGTTATTCCAATTTCTCCCTTTCTTATTTGAGATACTATTTCTTCAAATTCCGTTTTTGGCCTTTGTACCCCCAGTCTATCCTTATAATTCTTGGTCCAGTTATTGATCTGTATCTTTTCTAACCAATTTAGCTTCCATTTTTCATATATTTCCTCTTTTTTATGGTTGTCTCTTACCAAATGTATCCATTCTTTTATTCCTTCTAAATTTTTCTCTATTAATATCTGTTTCCTTTCCCTATTTAAATTTAAAGGAAAGTCTCCATCTTCCAAATTTCCCAATTGCAATCTATCTGGAATCAATTTTCTATCAATTTTACTCCAGGTTTTTAACAAACTATTTAAAAGATCATTTCTAATTTTATTTTTCCCCACTATATTCTCCATAAAATATATTTTCCCCCATTTTTCAATTTCTCCTAATTCTAATTTTCCTCATAATTCATTTCCACCAATAATTACTTTAACTACCATCTTTGCATGAAAAGACCTATAATAATTAATCAATTTAGGTATTCCTAGACCCCCTTCCTTTTGAGTTTGATACCATAACTTTTTGACTAATCTAGGTCTTTTATCTCCATTACAAAATTCATCAATTTTCTTTTGATAGGATTCTATGTCTTTCTCAGAAATATATATTGGAAGCATTTCAAATAAGAAATTAAATTTTGGTAATAGCATCATTTTACTCAATGCAACTCTTCCAAACCAGGATAATGTTAATTTCTTATATTTCTTAATTTTCTCATCAATTTCTCTTATCAATTTATCGTAGTTCAATTTTTTCAATTCATTTGTTTTTGCTGATAATATAATTCCTAAATATTTTATGTTTTCTTTAACTTTTATAACAAATTGATTCTGGAATTTCTCTTTTTCCTTTCGTGCATCCCAAGTTAATAGCATTTCTGATTTGGCCCAGTTTATAGATAAACCAGTAAGATCTTCAAATTCTTTTAAATGCATCTTAACCTTTTCCATATCTTTTTCTGGATTTTTCATTACAATCAGAGTATCATCAGCATATAAATTAGTTTTAACACCTTTATATCCAGTAATATC
The DNA here is from genome assembly GCA_012654045.1 of Ptyas mucosa. Classification (NCBI taxonomy): domain Eukaryota; kingdom Metazoa; phylum Chordata; class Lepidosauria; order Squamata; family Colubridae; genus Ptyas; species Ptyas mucosa. The sequence continues at coordinate 5,661,617 of WNWU01000064.1, read as the reverse complement.
TTCATCTTCCTCTACTTTTGTTGCTAGAATCTCCATGGCTAATAAGAACAATGTTGGAGATAAAGGACACCCTTGTCTTGTACCTGCTTCTAAAGTTATATCCTTTGTTAATATCCCATTCACTTTTACTCTGGCAACCCCTTTTTGATATAATTTTGAAATAACTTGTATAAACTTATCTCCAAAACCAAAAACCTTAATCAGTTCTATAATCGTTTCCCATTGAATGGAATCAAATGCTTTGAAAATATCTAACGCTAATATTCCTATTCTATCCTTATTATATTCTGCAATAGTTATAATATTTAAAACTCTTCTAACTATGTCTGACATGTATCTACCTTTCACAAAACCTACTTGATTACAACTTATATATTTATCTATGAAACCATTTAACCTATTTACTAAAATAGCTGTAAATATTTTTGCATCCTGATTTATTAAAGAGATAGGTCTATAAGATTCAATTAACTCTAAATTTTTTCCAGGTTTAGGAATCAGAGAAATTATTGACCTATGCCAAGACGCTGGAATGTCCATACCATGAAAAATTTTATTATACAATTTTTCTAATTTTGGCACAATTATATCTGTAAACTCTTTATAAAATTCTACCAGCAACCCATCTTCACCTGGTGCTTTCCCCAATCTTAATTTTCGGATCGTTTCTATAATTTCTTGCTGGGTTATATTTCCCTCCATTATCTCTTTGTATTCTATGTCTATTTTCCTATGTTCATATCTTTTCAGAAAGTCCTTCAATTTCATACTGTCTATTTGTTTTTTAGAGTAAAGTTTTTGAAAAAAATTTCTAATAATCTCACATTTATCTGTCGTTTTACTACATCTTTTACCTTGTTCATCTACTAATGTTCCAATTTCTCTTTTACATTTCTTATCTTTAGCCATCTTTGCCAATAATTTAGAGTTCTTATTACCAAATTCAAAAAATTCTCTGTTCAAATACATCAAGTTCCTTTTAATGACTTCAGTATCTTCAATTATTTGCCTATCTTTTAATTGCCTCAGTTCTTCCCAAATTTTTTTCCTTTTAGTTCTTGAAAATTCCATTTCTAATTCTTGTATTCTGTTTCTTTCCATTTCTATTATTTTTTTATAATCTTTGTATTTGTTACATGACAATTTTATACTTTCTCCCCGAAAAATCGCCTTCATTGTATCCCATACCACGTTATAATTTACCTCATCATTATCATTCCATTTCCAATTTTCCTCCCAAATTTCAATTATTCTTTTTTTATCTTCTGCATTTTTATACAGTTTACCATCATATCTCCAATAATTTTCTTTTTTCTCAGTATAGACATTCAATTCAATATTTACCTCTGCATGGTCTGATTCTTTAAATATTCCTACATTAACGTTTCCAACTCTATTTAATATATCTTGATACCATAATATAATCAATCCTTGAATACATATCATGTACCTTCGAGTGAAAGGTATAGACCCTCTCTTGACCTTTAATTTCCCTCCATGTATCAAATACTCCATTTTCTATCATCCAATTATCTAATATACTCATTTTAACACTGTCATCTTGTCGGGCAACATTAGTGGTATCATATTTGCTTCGAATAAGATTGAAGTCACCTGATACGATCAAACTGCCCAAACTTTCCTTTTGCAATATTTGCGATACTTTCATCAAAAATTCCTTTTGTCTCTCATGAGGTGCATAAATGTTAACTAGTGTTACAGTCTCTTCATAATTTTTACCAATTATTATTAAATATCTTCGCTCAGGATCTACTACACTTTTTAATTTTTCAAATTGAACTCTATTTGATATTAAAGTTGCTACCCCTCTCGATTTTGAAGTACCAAATGCTTTCTCATAAAGCTGTATTCCTTTTATATATATCTTATTTGAATCCTGACTTTTGGTGAGTTTTTTGCAAAAATATTATATCAGGCGACTCCCTTTTTATTTTCAATTCCAAACATTTTCTTTTAATTTGATTCCCAGTACCTTTAACATTCCATGACATAATTTTAATCACACCCATTATTATAATCAATACTTTCCATTTCTTCCTCTTCTTCCCTATTGTGAATCTTCCCCAAACCCACCACCGTTAACAAATAGAGAAAAAAAAACAATAGAACCAATAACAGAGAGTCTTCTTCCCCCATTGCCTTCATACAAATCCAGCCGCCTTGTCTTCCATATTTATATTTGCAAACTTAACTAGAATATTTCTCTTTTTTTTCTTATCACGATTTAGTCCAATTCTAAAAACACTTATTAAATCTGTTGCCATCATTTTTTTATCTAATCCAATTGAGTTAAGCCAGTCCAGCACTCTCTCTCGTATGTTGTCCACAGAATGTTCAGAAATTCCTCTTATAACCAGATTGGCCTTTCTCACTTCTTCTAAAAGGCAAATCCTCTTATCTTGTTGAAAATGTTTATAAAAAAAGTCTCCAACCTTATTATCCATTTTTATAGCATATATTTGCAGATGGTCAATATCACCTTTCATCTTAATTGCCTCTGCTGCAGTTTTTGCAGAATGTTCAGTAATTTCACCAATGATTTTTTATATATTTCTTCATTTTGAATTTTAATTTGTTCTAATTGTCCAGCTCTTTCTTTTTGTTCCTTCTCCATTTTTTTATTCCATCCTTCTTCTATAGTATTTAATCTTTCATTTATTTTTGCAAGAGCTGAGATTATTTGGGTCATATCAGTAGCTGATTGGGCTGAAGGTTCTGTTTGAAACCAGTTGTTTCCTTTCTTGATTTATTCATGATTTTTTTACTTAAAGGCACTAAATAAAGAAAAGAACTGTGGGCTGTTTCCCAATTAATCGTATACTACAGATCTGAGGCAATTCAAAATATTCTTTGGAAAAGAGCCTGAGATCTCCATTTTCCAAGCGTTCCAGCAAATATAGAGTTAAAGAGCTAGCCACCACAGTTGCAGATTCAAAACAACACTCACTGTTAAAACGCTGCAAGCTCCATGCAATTTTAATCCTGCAGGTCTCTGTGCTCTCCTATCTCCCTCCCCCCACTCCTTCCCGGGCAGTTAGGCCTCAGGGAAATTTGCAGGGTTTTCAGGAGTTTGAGGCACAGATCGAACCAGCTCACAGTACCAGGACGCTCTCCACTTTCTTCCTCTGTAAGTCTCAGCTGCTTTTCATTCCATTTACAGGAAATCCTCATTATTTTCCTCCTTGCGATGCCAGAGCGAGGCAGAAAAGCTGTTACCTCGCCGGCATCAAGCCACACCCCCCATTATTTATCATTTTTTGACAAATCAATCCATGTAATCATATAAGAAGAAATAAACTAAAACCAGTAAAAAGAATATTGATCACCCTTAAATTATTTCTTGAAATTGCAGTTGGTAGAAATGTGGTAGCTAGGATGCTAAGGCATAAGGATCCACATGATGTCTGAACTGAAAAATCTGAGTCACTGCCAATTACCTGCCAGATATAACCTTCAGAGTTGGAATTCTGGAAATAAAGATGTTCTATACAGTTTACTATCCTGCAAGAGTATAGGTTATGCAGTATTCCTGTGTCATCAATATACTATATACCCGTGATGGTGAACCTATGGCACGTGTGCCAGAGGAGGCACGCAGCACCCTCTCTGTGTGCACATGAGCCATCGCCCCAGCTCAGTTCAACCTCCTGCCGGCCAGCTGGTCTTCGGGTCTCTGCCACACATGTGTATGGGTGTAGAATGCATGTATGGGGGCGCATGCGGGGGGCCATGAACACATGCGGAGGGTGCAGGGTGCATGCATGGGGGCCACACTTGCATTGCATTTTGAGGATTCAAGCGTGCACACATTGGGCACTCTGTCCGGAAAAGGTTAGCCATCACTGCTATATACTGTAATATCATTAAATTGTTTTCCAATAAAACTAGGGAGAGATCCACTCGCAGGTTGAGATCTACCCACAGCTGTGAAAACTTCCTTGGTAACTTTGCTCCAATCACTCCCTCATCCCAACCTTCTTCACAGGACTGTTGCTGTAAAGAAGACATTGGAGGGCTGTATAAGTTGATTTTTGAGGAAAAATGGGATATAAATGGAACACACAAAATAACATGATGCAGCCATGTTACTTTAGGACAGTAGAGGAGGAAACAAGTGTTTTTTCTAATTAAGAAGACTACAGGAAAGGTTTCTGGTAGGAGCAGAATAGATCTCTGCAAGATACTTATGATGCCATGCAATGGACTTGGCAACATCCAACATATTCCTTCTAGTAGGAAGATTGGAAGATCAAGCACTGAGCACTTTAAAAAAACAGAAATACACAAAAGTAAAGCAGTTGAGGTTTTATTCATTTCATCAATATTTACATGTATATAGGCATGCACTTAATCATGTGCAATCATGTGATCAAGGATCTACAAAACGATGAGGCCATAAATAGCAAAGTGCTGTCAGGATAGAATAGAATGTTAGCCACCCATGAAACAAAATACAGCAGCTATTTTTAACTTCAGCTTTTTTGGAATGGAACACAGGCACACATAATTGGCAGTCTGTAATTACAGAACATGGATTTATAGTAATTCTTAATGGAGATATATACAGGTGAGGTGTAATGTATTGAGTCTGTTCCTAGAGCAGGCCCCCTAGGGGCCGTTGATGAAACATTCTGTTCACGGATTGGTTAGCCGTTCGACAGCAGCCTATATAAGAGCTGTCAAACAGAATTCGCAGTCTTTTCTCTTACCTCAGTTGCATGTTGTTACATAACAATGTTAGTAATTAAACAGTTACCTAAGAAGAATACTCTCCAGTTGCTGTTCTTATTACGACCACTCAGTATTTATTAGTGGTGACGAGGATAGGATCGCCGATCTGAGGAGCTACGATAGAATAATAAGGAATTGAGAGCGGTGGCCAGCAGAAGCAGGCAAGTTATTGAGGCGGCTCGAGATGGCATCCTCACATAGTTTCCCTCTGTTTAACCCAGCAACCGAAACGTGGGATGCTTATATGGCCCGATTTGACTGTTTCCTTATTGCTCATGATTATACGAACTTGTCTAGTGAGTGGAAAAGGGCATACTTTTTAAGCTTCTGTGGTGCTGAAATGTTTGACACAGCCATGACGTTGATGGCACCAGAATCGATCCACTCTGGTACCTGGGAGGACTTCATTAAAAAACTTAAGAAGGATTACGCCCCAGCCCCCTCGAGGATTGCCCGCCGCCAGCACTTTTAACACCGAGACCAGGGCCTGGGAGAGACTATAAATCAGTATGTTGCAGCCTTGAGGTGAGTGGCGCAGCACTGCAACTTCATAAACCGCGAGGATTACCTTCTGGACAGGCTTGTGGCCGGTGTTAGGGACCAAGAGCTTAAGAAACAGCTGATAGCCAACCATGAGCTGACATTCCAAGTGGCACTGGATGAGGCATGTGCCGCTGAATTGGCTGTGCTCTCTATAGCTGAATTGCCTCAGGGGCGCAACCCACCTAAGGCGGGGGAGTCTGCCACCGTGCATGAGATCGAGTTTCCTGATTCAGAGGCAGAGGATGAAGCCAGTGTATGTCGCCTAAGCTCAGCTAGTAGTGAATCATCGAGACTGCAGAAGGCGTTGAGTTACCAAACTGAATGTTTAAGCTGTGGGGGACAACATCAAAGGGCCTCCTGTAAATTTAGGGATGCAGTTTGCCATTGTTGCGGGCATCAGGGCCACATTGAGAGAGTGTGCCGGTCGGCAAAACCACAGCTGGCATCATACTCTCAGCGTAGCAGTGGGGGAAGGCAGCCACCAAGGCAACAGAAGAATCGGTTCCAAGATTACCGGGGGTCGGATGTCCATATGGTGGGACACACCAGCAAATTAATGAGGCAAAAAATTCACCTCAATATCTACCTTGAAGGCAAATTATGTCAAATGGAGGTGGATACTGGATCAGCGTCATCCCTGGTATCCTGGAGCACCATTAAGCGATTAGTGCCCAGGCTGTCAAAAAAAGGGGCTTAATCCTTGTAACCTCCTTTTAAAGGATTATCAGGGTACTCCAATTCCCATTGTTGGTACTGGGAATTTCAGGGTCAGTTTCAAGAATTTCAGTGGCTGGTTGCCTTTAGTAATCGTGGAAGGTCCTTTGCCCAGTCTCTTGGGCCTTAATTGGTTCGATGCCCTTGGGTTAACAATTCAGGGGGTCAACGCGATAAGATCATCAGACTTAGAGATGCTGTGTAACGAATTTCCTTCAGTTTTTATGGTAAATTGGGCAAATATAGGGGCACCCCAGTGTCTTTTAGCCTGGACCCCCAGGTGCAACCTAAAAGACTTAAGCCCCGCAGAGTGCCTTTCGCATTGAGGCCCCAAGTTGACGCTGAACTCTACAAGCTAATAGAGCAGGGCATTTTGGAACCAGTAGACCACGCCCGATGGGAGATGCCTATCGTAACAGCTATGAAGGTGGACGGGTCTATCCGTATCCGTATCTGTGCGGATTACCGGGCCACCATTAATCAGGTGTTAACAACCCATGCATACCCTGTTCCAGTAGTGCAGCACCTGCTGCACTCACTTGGAAATGGATCTGTCTTTGCCAAATTAGATTTAGCCCAGGCTTATCAACAGCTGCCTCCAAACAGCAGAGGCTCAGACGATTGCCACCCATCGTGGGGCATTTAGATGTTGCCGCCTTCAATTCGGCGTCAGTGTGGCCCTGGGAATTTTCCAGAGTTTGATGGAACGATTGCTCCATGGAATTCCCGGGGTCGTCCTGTATTTTGACGATGTGCTGGTCTCAGCAACCAGCACATCTGAACTGATGGACAGGCTATGAGTAGCCCTATGAGTAGGACTGAGCAGCCCTCTTTAAGACCGCACTGCTCACCTCCGTAGTAAGAGGAAAGGGCTAGAAAAGGTGCCCTAAACATTGTTGCTTCACGGAACTCTGGCCTGTAGCTGGAGGAGATCTCATTTCATGCAGTTGAATAACAAAAATTCAAAGAAAACGTAAGGTGACACCACTCATTATTGGCACATGGAATGTATGCACGCTTCAAGACAACCCATCAGCAGATCGACCAGAAAGAAGAACAGCCCTGGTCACCAGAGAGCTTGCAAGATTTAACATCGATATTGCGGCTCTGTGTGAAACTTGTCTAGCCAATGAAGGTCAGCTCACAGAAATAGGAGGTGATTATACATTCTTCTGGTGTGGACACAGCAGTGATGAATGCCGTGTATCTGGATATCCTTTGCAGTTAAGAACCATCTTGTCCGCAAACTTGCCAGTTTTCCCAAGGATATGAACAACCATCTCATGACACTACCGAGAGGAAAACAGGCCACACTGATCAGCTCCTATGCACCCGCAATGATGAATCCAGATGAAATAAAGGACAAATTTTATGAAGATCTCGATGCCCTACTTTCATCCATGAAGCACACCGATAGGCTTATTCTACTTGGTGATTTCAACATGAGAGTAAGATCCGATCACGTTGCCTGGGATGGCATCATTGAAAAAAATAGAATTGGCAAATGTAACAGTAATGGCCTATTATTACTGAAGACATGGATGGCACACAATCTGATCATCACCAATACCATCTTCCGCTGCCCACTCACAAAAAGACATCCTGGATGCACCCACCCTCCAAGCACTGGCATCTTGTTGATTATGTCATTGTGCAGAGGAAAGACAGGACGTAAGGATGACCAAGGCCATGCTGAGTACTGCCTGTTGGACTGATCATAGATCATCTCCAAATTAAGTTTTCACATCAAGCCAAAGAGATGTCCACAGGAAAATAAAGCTGTGATGAAACGGATCAATGTCAGTAAACTGAGGAACTCCAATACAGCAGTTTCACTAGCAGAAGATCTTGACAACCAACTCTCAGAACTGCAATTAGAGGGAAATGCTGAGAAGAATTGGGAACACTTCCAGGATATTGTTGTTGTGGTCCACCAGCAGCCTGTGGAGCTGGCAGCGGAGTCAGACAGTGAGGAGGCTGGGGAGGAACATGGGCCAGTCCTGGAGTCTGGGGAAGGTCCAGAAGAGGGCTCTGCATCAGAGGCAGAGATGGGGCCAGGACCACCTGGGAGTGATATGCGGACTCCAGAGCCCCCAGAATTAGACAGCAGAGAGACAGAGGAACAGGAGAAGCCTGTTCCTAGTGCACGCATGCACACAGCTGCCAGAAGGCAAGAGCAACTAAAGCAAAAGGGATGACTCAGGAATAAGGCCAGGAGATGATTGGCCCCTCCCATAAGGCTTAAAAGAGAAACAAAGGCACTTAGGATGTTTTGCAGGAAAGCAACGTTGCTAACTCTGTTTCCAGTCAGCATCTTTTGTTTGTTTCTGAACTTCGTGGGGCTTTGCCAAGTAAGGTCTTTGGCAAGGTGTCAAAGAAGATAAAGGTTGGTGATTATCCCAAAGGACTTCTTCCGAAGGACTTGTTTTGCAACTAATTGGGACTCAGCTGGAAATGAACGTAATTCTCAGCTGTTACAATAAAATAGGTTTGTTTGGGACTAATTGTGTCTTGTAATGACTCAGTAAGCCTAGGTCACAACAATTGTGCACTCTTCTGCACTAAAGGTTCTTGGACCCTTACACAGGAAACAGCAGGACTGGTTTGACAAAAATAATGAAGAGATCAAGGCACTACTTGCTGAAAAGCACCGCCTTCACCGTGCTTATCAGAACAACCCATTGTTAACAGCTAAGAAAAATGCCTTCAACAACACTTGCAGGACTGTACAGAGCAAGATACACAAGATGCAGGACTCCTGATTGAGTACCAAAGCAGATGAAATTCAGAGGTTTGCTGATAGAAATGATGCTAAATGGTTCTACAAAGCCGTCAGATCCTTGTACAGCCCTCAGCCCACAGGGAGCTCCCCTCTACTTCACTCAGATGGTGCAACTCTCATTACTGAGAAGACTCTGATCCTACAGCATTGGATTGAGCACTTCCAATCCATATTGAACTGCCCATCTTCCATCAACAATGAGGTGATTGAAAGAATGCACCAGGCAGGGTATCAGCCACAGCCTGGATGCCCCACCATCAAAGACTGAAACCCTACAGGCCTTCAGCCAGCTGTCCAGTGGCAAGGTCCCAGGATGTGACGCGATCCCAGTGGAAGTCTATATGGTGCAATGCTCATCAACAAACTCATTCAGCTGTTCCAATCGTTCTGGAATCAAGGATCCATTCCTCAGGAGCTGAAAGATGCATCCATCATACACCTCTACAAGAGGAAAGGGAATTGACAAGCCTGTGATAATCTTAGAGGAATATCACTGCTTTCCATCGCAGGCAAGATTCTTGCACACGTGTTGCTGAACTGCCTGACTGACCACCTGGAACAGGGTTTATTACCCTATTAGAGTGCGGTTTCCACAAAGAGCGTGGCACTGTGGACATGATCTTCGGAGCCCGACGGGTCCAAGAGAAGTGTCAAGAGCAGAATTGTGAATTGTCCACCACCTTTGTGGATCTCGCCAAGACTTTTGACACTTAGTTGTGAAGGTCTCTGGCGTATCATGTCAAAGTTTGGGTGCTCTGACAGATTCATCCTGATGGTACGTCAGTTCCATAATGTCATGATGGCTCATGTTCTGGATGACGAAGAAGCTTCAGAGGCCTTTCCCGTTACAAACGGCTTCAAGCAAGGGTGTGTATTGGCCCTGTTCAGCATAATGTTTTCAGCCATGCTGTCAGACACCTTCCAGAACAGTTCCTTGGGAGTCAGCCTGAGATACAGGACCGATGGGAAACTGTTCAACCTGTGAAGACTCCATACTGTTACCAAGATAAAGGAGACTGTGCTACAAAATCTCCTTTTTGCTAACGACTGTGCCCTGAATGCTAGATCAGAGTAGGAAATGCAAGCCAGTGTGGACAAATTCACAACAGCATGTGACAATTTCAGCCTCCTCATTAACACAAAGAAGACTGATGTGATGCACTAGCCAGCTCCGAAAGCCCAACACCAAGAGCCCATCATCACAGTAAAGGGACAAAAGCTGCAAGCAGTGGACCAATTTATGTAAAATTGGTATACCTTGGCAGCCCCCTTTCCCGCGCAGTGACAATTGACATTGAAGTCAACTGCAGAATCGCCAAGGCAAGCTCTGCATTTGGCAGACTACTGACCAACATGTGGGACTACCATGGAATAAGCCTTGCTACAAAGCTCTACCAAGCAGTAGTGCTAACTACCTGATGTATGCCAGTGAGATTTGGACTGTATACAGGGGGCATGCTAGGCAATTGAACCACTTCCAAACGACCTGCCTCCACAGACTTCTGAGGATCCAGTGGCAGGACAAGGTGCCAGACACAGAAGTCCTCTCCAGAGCAGGCCTGCCATCAGTTCACACCCTGCTGATGAAAGCTTGCCAGGCCATGTTGCAAGGATGCCAGACAGCATCCCTAAACAGCTCCTCTATGGTGAGCTGTCTCAAAGAAAGCGATCACACGGGGGACAAAGGAAGTGATACAGTGGTGGGATTCAATTTTTTTAACAACTGGTTCTGTGGGCGTGCTTAGTTGGGGGTGTGGCTTGGTGATCATGTGACTGGGTGGGTGTGGCTAGCTGGTCATGTGACTGGGTGGGTGTGACTAGCTGGTCATGTGACTGGGTGGGCGTGGCTATGTGTATAGGGACTACTCAGAGGGCTGAAAAAAGTCATTTCTGACTGGTCCTCGCACTTTTCACCGGTCCTCGCACTTATGACCATCCTCACATTTATGCCCATTGTAGCATTCTTAAAAACGGTGTCACTCATTTCACAACTGCTTCTCTTCACTATGGTGACAAGATAGGGCAAAAACGTAAAATGTGAGGACAGTCATAAGTTCGAGGTCAAAAGTGCGAGGACCAGTCAAAAATAACTTTTTCAGCCCTCTGAGTAGTCCATATGCATAAAAGGATACAGCAATAGAGAGGGATGAAGGAAGGGAAGGGAAATTAGAGTAGGAGTGAGGGGAAGAGAGGAGGAGAAGGAGAAAGGAAGAGGAAATAGGGAGAGGAAGAAGAGGGCGGGAAAAGAAAGTAAGAAGGAAAGAAAAGAGAGAGGTGGTAGGTTTGAGGAGAAAGATTGCTGTACAATAAAAAAGATGAAAGGGAAGAAAGCCAACCCTGAACAAATATAAATATATTAAGATAAAGAATGAATTGTTAAACTTTAAAGAATAAAAGAGAACAAATATGAATAAATAGCAATAATTAGAAACACACATACAAACATACAATGTATTTTCTTTGAACAGAGTATTTGGCCGGTTCACAAATTTAAACAGTGTTTAGTCATTTCAATTAAATTTACAATTTCTATATTTCCTTTTTGCCATATTTATTCCTCATCTTTTTATTTTAAAAAACCAATATTACCCTTCATCCTCATCTCTAACCTTAATAAAATTCAATTTTTCCCCTTCTATTCTATATTATACCCTTTCCCATTGTCATCTATTTTTATATCCATCCTCACATTGGTTAATTATGTAATTATGTAATACAGTTGTTTAATACAAATTCAACATTTTAATATAAATCAATTAGTTATATAACTATCTTTTTTGTATATTAATCAATATGAACATGAATATTCCAATTATTTCCATGCAATCCAATTTCTTACAAATCAATTAATTATATTTACCAATAATAATAAACCAAATAATTTCCCCCATATATTCCTCCAAACCACAACTTAACCATTTCTGCTTTCAACACAATATACAATTAATAGTATCTCAATTATTACAATTCCCTAGTTAAATAGAGCTTTTTTTCTTTTGTGTTTTAAAATCTTGAACTCTCCTCTTTTGCCCTAAATTTCCCATTGTTTGCAGTTTTGCACCCACCTTTTTTGGTGAGGAAAAAGAAAAAGAAATCTCTCTCTCTGCCTCATTTTGTCACGTTGCAGCAAAGACCCTGCTTTACTTTCAGTTTTGTTTTTTCAGCATAGCTAGGGGGAAAAAAATCTGCTCCAGCACTCTTTGCAGCTAGCAAAGCCCTGTGCAAAACAGCTGAGAGCAAATCAGCTGAGAGTCGGAAGGCCAATCTAATCAACTTGTGCTAATGCTATGCTGAAGCTGAAAGGGACTGTTTTTTCTTGCTGTTTGCTTGCAAGGAGGAAACTGCTGCGAGGCACAGGCCAAAGGGTGGGGGCCACCCACCTTGCTACTTAGCCCCCCCTGTCGCCCCCTTTTGCCTCTAGCGCCCCCCTGCCACCCTCCTTGCCTCTTACTGCCCTCCTAAGGCATCCCACCGCCCCCCAGGGTGCCCACTTTGGCAACCACTGGCTTAATTACTTAACAACCAGTTCTACCGAAGTAGAATCCCACCACTGGGTCTACCCATTTATTTTTGCAGGCGTTGGTCTACTCATTTGTTTTCTTTTAACACTGATCAGCTGTAGGGTGGCCCTTTGAAGCCTCGCGGCAGCTGCAAAGCCAATAAAATTATAAAAAAACACTGAACCCTTTGTTAAATTGCTGGCTTGCCCACCCCTCGCCCAGTGGTGCGGAGGGGCGGGGCAAGGGGCGGAGCGAGCTAGCAATTTAACAAATGGTTCAGCTGAACTGCATAGAACCGACAGAATCCCACCACTGAAGTGATACAAAGACATGTTGAAAGCCTCCTTTAAGTCCCTGGATATCGACACCACCTACTGGGAAACCCTGGTACAAGATTGATCAACATTGTGCACGCTGATCCACCAAGGCTGCCAGACATTTGAAGACAAAAGAACAACCACAGCACAAGAGAAACGAGCACTCCGCAAAGCCAGAGCTGCAAATGCTGCAACAATGGTGCCCACACGTCTGCCTGACATGTGGCAGAACATTCCATGCCCATATGGGCCTTACCAGCCACCTGCAAACACACCGTGGACAGCTCACAATCAGTTAGATGTCAAGGTCCTCTTCAAACACAATGGATGAACATCATGTATCTCAAAGGACTGACATTACCCTATTTTATGAGCAAAATTGGTGAGCAGTTTTCAAGTGCCCTTCCCAACAACCAGCCCTCCAGCCCAATTTCAACTAACTCACTGAATCCGAACAAAGAAATTGAGATTTCATACATCAGACAAGATACAATCAAGCAGTTCCACATTCTAAGAATTGAAAAAAATAGGGACTCATATACTACCAGACACAAAAAGAGCTGGCACCATGCTAGAGTGGGACAGCGCAGGCATTTCTACAATATCTGAAGAGGTTTGTTCTTAAGTTAAGAGGTTGTATCACTTTGCCAGTAGCAGAAAATAACATGATTTTTTCCCTGATTTTTTTCTTTTACAAAATCAGCCAGCTGTGGCTATACTTTTATTTCTAGCAGGTTACATCAAAGAATACTCTTGTAGTTACATTCTGAAGATGCAGCTTTAAGCATATAGTCAGAAATGTGTGACTGGAGTAAGTAACTACAAAAGAAGTATTTTGCAATTTGGAAAGGCGACAACTGTAATAATGCCACCAAATGACCAACATCTGATACTACCTAAATTGTGGCATTTACATGATAACTTCATTATTTGCCTCCAAGAACAAGACCTCAGTCTCAGGTATATTGACAGTGAAATGGATATCCATTGTGTTTTTATTGTTGGCTTTACATTTATTTATACCAGTATTTGCTTTTACATTTATTTCAATTTAGTAGAAAGAAACCCCAATTTACAGTACAGTCAGAATTAACATTTTATAGTCCTGCTTGTGTAACTTCTTTAAAAAGAAATACGACATTTAGGAATCATCGCACCATTTTCTTTCCATTAGTGCAGATAAAAAATGAGTGCTCAGTTTGCCCAGAGCAATCACTGATTTCCTTCTATTCAAAAGGAAGAGATCGTTTCTGGCAGAAATCTATAACAGTTTTGATGTCTCTGATATCTGCTATATTTTTGTTTGCACCTATGTATATATGCAGAAACACACTTGTTTGTTCCTTTACTCTTTCTATCATTCATACTCCCAAAGTTAGGGGGGGAGATTTATAGAATTTCTGTGAATTTATTACTATCCAAGCACCAGCATTCCTGAATAAAAACCTAAAGTGCAATTTTAATTTTAGTTGCTGTAATAAAATTTGAAAGTCATTTCTTTAATTATTTTTTATCCCTTTCTTTTCTTTTAACGGTATTGTTTTCTGCACAAAGCTATGGAAAGGTATAGTGCCATAATGAGATTTGGCTATATTTCCCTTTCTTATGCCATGTCTTTTATCTTATGGAATCATATTGTTGAAAGTGATTTTAAAGATCTAATCTCATCTTTCTCTTCTTTGAAATAGCTCCAATTTTGGGCTGTTCTTTCATATCACAGATGCAAAAACCTGTTCCCTTTCAGAACAATGGATGTTTCCCATTTTCTCTTGTCATTTTGACTTCAGACTCAGAGATAATTATTGCAATAGCTATACAATAAGTTAAGTGAAGAAAGAAAACGTTTTCTACTGAATTATTAAACAATTAGTCAAAAGTTGAGTGATCATTTAAACTGGTAGAGGATAAAGATAGTAAAGTAAATCAACACACTGCCATGTCAAATTGGCAATTGGCATCCATGAGCACGGACATCCTGTTCCCTAACACTATAGCAACACAGTGGAGGAAAAAGGTAACTGCTGCCCAATTCATCATGGCACCTCAGCAGCAGAAATCTAGATTTGAGATTTTTCCCATAATTATGAGACCTAGGAACCAGCTTTACAAACATTTTAAATTCCAAAGCTATCAGTGCTAACCAGTGCAGTGTTTATAAAACTATATATATAAAAAATAATACAAATATTTCATTTCTGGCACACTTTATAATTCTTGAAAAAGTCACACTTTTATGAATATTAGCGCAAACATATTTGAAGGAGGTATTAAATATGAAAAAAGTGTATTTAAAAGAATTTAGTCTTCAAAGCTTCATATACAAATTGATACAAAAGAGTGAGGAACTGTTCAGGACTATTAAAAATAGGCAGAAAAAATTATGGTAAGGATTATGGCTTTTGTAAAGTTTTATGAAAACCAAGAAACAGGCAGGGTGTTGTCATGTGCAATTCTTAACATCAGAAGACTTCTGTCTCCTGGATCCTTCCCATGTACAATTTTGATTTGTTTGAATGATTTTGATTAGCTCTTTCAAAGATTTCCCCCCCAAAGTATCCACCTTATTATTTATTTCAAGTTTCAAGTTCAAGTTTATTTAATTTGTATACCGCCCTACTCCCGAGGGACTCAGGGCGGTGAGCAGCCATAAATAAAACATATGAATACAACATTTAAAACCCATTAAAATACAATTAAATAGGACTTCCGGTGGCTCCGCGCTTGTTGAAGACACCTAGGATTAGGTGCCCGCTTCCTGGTTACGTAAGAACCCCCGAACAGCTGTTCAGCGCTGTCGGGAGGTTCCAAAAGGTTTCCCCTGGGCAAAGGGGGAGACCGAAGAGCAGGCTGGTGGGGGTAGAGCTCCTCAAAGCCCACCAGGAAAAATCCTGGGGTGCGAAGAAGAGGAGCTCCCCAGAAGCCAGCCAAGCAGCTCCAGACCTGGAACGCCTCTGCTGAAGCAGAGTGAAACAGCGCGACCACACCAAGCAACTAAAAACATTTGGGGTAACATTTTAAGATGCTGGATTTAAAAAAAATTTTTTTCTATTTTTTGAAATGGATTTGAAGCTGGCTAAGCAGAGCAGGAGAGTGTAAATTGGGACTGTTTAAACTTTAACTCCGGGTAAACTGTCAGAAAAAAAATGGCGTCTAGTGAAAGTGATTGTTAAAGCCTGTTACATTTGTAGCAGATAAAGACCTACAGAAAACGTTTAGACTGGAGCTGGAATGGAAGTAAAAGCGGAAATAATGGTTGAAGCTGGACTTTTAAAAATAGAAGATATTCGAATTGAAATTGCAAAGATTTTTAAAGAACTTTCAGACACTATTATTTCTAATTTGTTGGTTTTAACTGAACAGAAGTCTGATAATGAAGTGTTGCTGGGGAATCCACAGGACACTATACAGCAGAATTTACAGATTGAAGTACAAGCTGCAGGGATCTGTATGCTGGGAGATTTGGTACAAATGGAAGCTGTGGTGGATATTTTACATTTCTCTTTGGAAGAACAGCAATTGAATAAATTATTACAAGAGGAGGATTTATTTGCTAATTTGAGGTCTGCCACACAAAGGATGGATCTGCTGGACTATACAAGGAAGAAATGGTGGAATCAGGGTTACAGAGGTCTGCTGGATTATACAAGCAAGAAATGGTGGAAACAGGACTATAAATTTAAGCTAAAGGATAAGACAACAAACTTGAAGGGATTTTTTATGATATCTCAACCTCAGGACAATTTTAAGAAATTGTTAGGAGGGTCAGAAGGAAGGGGGATAGAACTGTGGCTAACAAGAGATTGGAAGAAATTTTAAAAAAGAAAAGAAAGAATTGCAAGATTTTTATTTTTGATGGTTTTAAAGATTATGGATGTTTCATAGGTATAAAGGATAATGTTTTTTTTTCTTTTCTTCTCTTTTCCTTATCATTATAATGGTTAAATTAAAGAATGTTGGCTACCCTCTGGAAGCTTGGGGATTTATATTTATAATGATTTAAGAAGTTTTATTGATATTTTTTTCTTTTTTTAAAAAAAAGAAAAAAGATAATAACAATAATATGAGATATAGGGTGTAAGGGGTTTGCCTTTTTTCATTTTCTTTTTGGGAAAAATGTTGAATTCTAATAAGTTAAGGAGATGATTAATAATTTTAGCTTTATTATTGTTGGAAATGTAAAATAGTAAAAGTATAATTTTAAATTTACTCTTTTAAAAGGTTTAAGGGATTTGTTTTTTGTTTCTTTTTTTTCTCCTTTTTGGTAAAAAATGTTTAATTTTAACAAGTTAAAAAAATGGATTATAATTTTAGCTTTTTTATTGTTGGAAATGTATAATTTTAAAGTTATTTTAAAAATCCTAACAATTATAAAGTTTTAAGGGGGTTTGCTTTTTCCTTCCTTTTTTCTTTTTCTTTTTTAGTAAGAAACGCTTAAGTTTAAAAGAGGGATAATAATTTTAGTTTTATTACTGTCGCAAATGAATAATTTTAAACTTATTCAAATATATATATATATATATATATATATATATATATATATATTTGCATAACTTTAACAAGTATAAAGAATGATTAAAAATTAAGGCTTTAATATAGAAGTTGAAAAGAAGATGTGGGAGGAAGGCGGGAAATTTGTTTAGGATTTTGTTTTTGGTTCTCATTCTTTTTTTTTCCTTTTTTTTATTGGTGTTTTTTTTTCTTTTTGTTGTTATTTGTATTTCCAGGGAGGTTGATAAAATTTAATTAGGGGAGTTAAATGAGTTTTGGGTAATTTTGAATTTCTTTTTAGTATGTTAGCTTATTTTAGTATATGTTTATGCTTGTTTGTAATACTCTGCTACTGCTTTGGGAAGTCAAGGGAGGGGTGGGATGGGTTGGGTGTGTGGGGGGAAAGATTTTATATAATGTAAACGTAATTGACAAGTTGGGGTTGTTTAAATATCACTTAAATATCATTGTAAAATTTAAAGGGGTAAAATTCGGAATGTTAAAGTGATGTAAAGGTGTTTTATTAAAAATACGAAAGGGGTGGGGGGAGGAGGGAAAATGTTTAATTTTGTTTGTAAAACTTTTTAATAAAAAAAATACAATTAAATAAATTTGGCCATAGAAATATTAAAACCCCAATAATTTAAAACAGATTAAAATTTATAATATTATTAAAAAAGGGGAATCAGGCCAGGCCTGTCAGATATTGCCTACGTATGATGCACCAGGGACCAGAAGGGGTTAAGTCTTTACAGACATCACATGTGACTGTATCAGCCAATGAACTCCCTTATTGGACTCTTACCCAGAAATCAATTGGATATCTTCCCTGCTTCTTCCCATCTATCTCAGCAAGACAACAGGTGAATTTCTCTCTGCTCTCAACATCTGAGTCATACAGTTAGGGTAACAAATGCAACAGGACACCCTGTTCATTATTGTATATTTGTAAATAATAAAATAACTTTTTGAACCTGAAGCTGTATTGACCAAATAACTTCCTTATAGAACCGAATGAGCACGACCATCAATATATATCTAACAAGGCCTGCCTGGTGAAATAAAAAGGTCTTAAGAGCGCAGCGAAAGGTGCGTAGGTCCGGGATCCTCCGAATCTCCGGGGGAGCTCATTCCAGAAAGTAGGTGCCCCCACACCTACCCCACACAGCTACTTGACAATAGCTCAAAAATAGAAATGAGTGTCTGTGCAGTTAAAAGGCATTGTCTTGTTATGACACTTATTCATTTCTTAAATATTCAAGTTGACCTGCTTTAGAAAAAGATGAAGAGGGTGGCAAGGGGTGTATTGGCCTCAGACTGAGGCTCTGCTGTTAAATCATTCAGTTGGTAATAATTCTTCCCAGAGGGGAAGAAAAATCAAGCAGTTGCTGGTGCTTAGTCTCAGTTTTTAAGTCCCATTCCAGAACAACACAGCCAATAAAAACATCATCTTCTTGGTTTTATTTTATTACTGACTGTACTCACTTTTTGTTTTGTTTTGTTTTGCTCTTTGTTGCTAAATATTCAGCAATTTTAGGCTGATTCAATGGTTTTGAAGGAGCCACCAATTCTGAATTTATTCTTTCTTTTGTCCGTTTTCTTACTGTGTCTTGATTGCTTCCATAGGTTGTTTCCATAGAAGTACACAAAAGAGCTCATGAAATAAATAAAGCAGTCCACAACTATTTAAAATTCCACAGTAAATTAGAATTTGATACAAATAAAAAATAACAGTTGAAAAGCAAAATAAAACCAATTACAATTCAGCAAAATTGATAAAAGGAGGTAATGCATGAATTGCAGTGAAGAGAGTCTGCAGAGGTTCTTTTACTTTTTCATCCTTGAAAAAGTCACATCTGACTCCTGTCAAGATTCAAGCCTAGAAGTTTCTGAAACAAAGAATAGCAAGTAGGAATTGTTTAATCTGGTTCTGATGTATGGTAATTAAACTTAAATCATGAAGGCAAAATACATTGGCTATACTAATATACTTACCTCAGAGCTACAGGGAATGGGTTGAAAGAAATTATTCCCACAAGATGAGGTTTCTACTGTTTTCAAAATTGAATTCAATTAAACTAAATAAAATTAGATTTTTATTTTTTTTTATTTTTTAAGTCACCGGATTTTAATAATTTTTTAAAAAATTAAAAGAAAAAAGGGATCCAGTGACTAAACTTAGACCAATTTATTACCAAAAAATAAAAAATAATTCATAAAATAATTTTTTTTAAAAAACTGAACTTTTGTAATGGAACTTTTAGATTTTTTTAAAAATGTAACTCTTTAAGGCTTTTAACATTTTTAAAAAAAGAAGGGACCCAAAATGAGAATTCACAACTTTTCTATATCCTTTCACAATTACTAAGTGCTGAGAGGCTTTTTTTCTCCTTTTATTCCTTTTGCTTCTTGCCTCTATGGATTACAAACTATATCTTGAGGGCAATTTGATTTACATTTGATGTGTTACGTTTAAAGTTCACTTCAACATTATAGGTTGCCAAACATTAACATTGAAATTAAAACCAAAGGATGCAGTATTGAAAAAAAAGTTTTAAAAAATAAAACCCTACATTAAGCCAAATTTTAAAAGAAGGAAGTTCCTGCATTGGAAGTACTCGGAGCATTTGCAAACATATTTATAAGAAGAAAAACATAGTCATGGGAAAAAACCCACTGTTGTGAAGTCTAGCCACCTTGAGACTCAAACAACAAAATGAGAAACTAAAAAACTGCAACCAAATTGAATACAGTAAGGAACAACTATAAAAAAACAAGAAGAACCCCAGAGGTCGCCCAATGGCAATATGACGCTCATAGGAAAAATAAAATCAACAACAATGTCCATGCAGCCCACCCAGGCCAGGCCAACTCTATTGGAGCTAAGCAATCCATTTTATATCCTCCTCCTGTAAGCAAGCGTGCAGAAGAAAGACATCATCAACTGTACCAGTGACAGGAATAAAAGTAAACAAGACTTCCCCAAGGGGGAAAAAAACCCATGTAAATCTTTTGAATTTCCCAAAGCACCAAGGAACTACCAGAGGACTAGAAAAGAGCTGATGTGGTTCCAACTTCAAAAAAAGGGGGGGGAGGGGGATAGATTCAGGAAACTACAGACTAATCAGGCTGACATCAATACCTGAGGAAATCCTGGAAAAGATAATCAAGCAATGGATTTGTGGACACCTAGAACAAGTAAGGCTATTACTAAAAGCCAACATGGGTTTCTTAAAAACAGATCGTGCCAGACAACTCTAATTGCATTCTTTGATAAAGTGATTAAATTAGTGGACCAGCGAAATGCTGTAGACATAGTATACTTGGACTTCAGTAAGGCATTTGACAAATTAGACCACACTTGGTAAGATAAAACAATGTGGGATAGATAGCATCACCACCAGATGGATTTGTAGCTGGGTGACCAACCGCACCTAATGTGTAGTCCTCAATGAAACAGCATCTACATGAAGGGAAGCATGCAGTTAAGTTCTCCAAGGTTCTATTGTAGGGCCAGTACTCTTCAACATGATTTGGATGAGGGGATAAAATGAGAACTCATCCCAAGGATTTGAATCTGGGCAGTTGTGTTGATCTCCTAATTACGGTAAGTAGTCTAAGCAAGGACAGGTAGTCCTTGCTTAGCAACCACAATTTGGACCAGCATTTTGGTTAAGTAAAGCAGTCACTAAGTGAAACCATAACTATGCATATGACCTTACTTTAGTGGTCTGCAAAAGTTATAAATGCAAGAATTGGTCACAAAGTTACTTTTTCATCACCTGATAGTCACTAAATAAGGACTACATATGCAGCAATTGGGGGTGGGGAACTGCCTCAATATACTGAGGAGTTCTTGAAGGTGATGATGACCTGGACTCTTTTAGGAAAAGTTGGAACAGAATTGGTTATTCTGATAAAATTGCAAATCATCTACAGGATAAAATCCTTTACATTCACCAGGAGCTGGACATTGGCTGAGCACATCCAATACTGATGCAGAGACAATGTTTTGTGGGGTTATGAGGGATCAGTCTGAATGTAGTGATTCTGAAGCCAAAAAGGCTTCACCTTGACACCTATGAACTAGAACTTGTGAAAACGACAAGATTGCCTGGGAAAAGTGGTTAATAGATTCTTGGGAAACACAGTGGTACATCATCCTTGAAGAAGACAAGTCCCCCTTCTCCAATATATATATAAATTGCAATCAATATTTTATTTTTTTTTATTTTTTTATTTTAATTCTCTTTTCATAGGTCTTTTGTGTATTTTTGTTTCATCCAGGTTTTTCCTATGTAAATCAAGATCTTTATACAGCCATGGTTCAATGAAATCTCATTCACTAGAATTTTTTATATATGCAATATATATGCAATTTCTTTCTAGCCAGGTTCTACCTACATAAGCTAAGATGTTCCTCAGCCCTGGTTCTGTGAAATCTCATTCACAGCTTCTGGGCTTTTTACTTTCTAGCAGACTGCTACTCTGTGTGGGTCTGTAGGAGACTCAGATAGATCCATTTCTGTCTTATTAGACTTCATCAGTGAGCCACACCCTATTTCAAGTATCCTCCCTGTAAAAGGTACATACATATATATATATACATATACATATACATACATACATGCATACATGCATACATACATATATATATATATATATATATATATATATATATATATATATATATATATATATATATGTATGTAT
>WNWU01000064.1:5563307-5629808 GCA_012654045.1 Ptyas mucosa | reverse complement strand
AAGAGAAGCAGTTGTGAAATGAGTGACATGGTTTTAAGAATGCTGCATGGACATAAATGTGAGGATGGTCATAAGTGTGAGGACCAGTCAGAAGTGTGAGGACCTGTCAGAAATGACTTTTTTCAGCCCTCTGAGTAGTCCCTAGACACATATATCACATGACCAGCTAGCCACGCCCACCCAGTCACTGGCTTGATCTAATTTCAGGCAAGTTGAAGCCTCTGTTAAGAGATACCAGGGCTGGGCAAATGTGGCCCTTTTACAACCTGTGGACTTCAACTCCCAGAATTCCTGAGACAGCCAAGCTGGGAGAACCCACTAGCTAGCAGCCAATTACAAGAAGGCTAGCTAGCAGCCAATTACAAGAAGGCTAGCTAGCAGCCAATTACAATCAGCTCGCAACTCAAGCTCAGTGGACATGGAATCTCCGGTGAGGATATCTTTATTTCTTTCTCCCTTTAAGCCCCCCCCCAGCCCGTTTTTGCTTCCAGGGGGCTGCAGAGAGTCTTGCTAGGCACCCCTAGCAAGACCCCTTGCTAGGCATTTTTTTTCGTGACCCGAATATAAGCCGAGGGGGCGTTTTTCAGGCTGAAAAACGGGCTGAAAAACTCGGCTTATATTCGAGTATATACGGTAGTTGTTGAGTGAATCTGGCTTCCCCATTGAGTTTGCTTGTCAGAAATTCACAAAAAGATCATATGACTCTGGGACACTGCAACTGTCATAAATACATGCCAGTTGCCAAGTGGCCAAATTTTGATCAAGTGACCACGGGAATGCTGAACTGTGTGAAAAACAGTCATAAGTTACTCTTTTCAATATCCTTGTAACTTCGAACAATTACTAAATGAACTGTTGTAATTTGAGGACTTCCTGTGCTGCAATTTTATTAAGTGACCTTCCCTGCCAGCTTCCAACGAGCAATGTCAATGGGAGAAGCCAGATTCATATAACAACCTTGTGATTAACTGAACAACCGCAGTGACTTGCTTAACAACTGTGGCAAAAATTCACAAAATTGAGTGCAATTCACTCAACTGTCATGTTTAACAATGGAAATTCTGACCCCAATTGTGGTCATAAGTCGAGAACTATCTAACCTGACCATTACAACAGTGCTGAAAATAATGACTTATGACTGGTCCTCGCACATACAACTGTCATAACATCTCTGCAGTAATGCTATTGTGATTTGGGTCTGTGGCAATCATCACACATTTACAACAGTTTCAGCATCCCACAGTCATTTGTGACTGTGCTGGCTTCCAACAAGGAAAGGCAATGGGGGAACTAACAGAGAAAGTCACAAATCATGGTCACATGATGTCTTGTTTAACAACTGTGGTGATTTGCTTAATGACTGCAGCAAAGAAGGTCATAAAATTGGGTACAGTCACATGACTTAATGACCATACTGTTCAACAATGAATTTTCCAGTATTTATTACAGTTTTAAGGCAAATACTATCCATAAATAATCCCAAAGCCTACCTTCTACTGGTATACAGTCACTCAGATTGATGGAAGTGTTGGCACTTGAACCAAAAGCTGTAACATAACATGTAATTTTCTGAAAACGGCTTAGGTTCCTCTGAAGCAGAACAACTGAACCCTTCACAGAGATAATTTCTTCATTTGTGATGTTCTTCCAAGAGTATGTCAGAGGTAGGTCCTGACTTGGTGATGTACAGCTTAATTGAATGGTAGCATTGTTAATAGTGCAGTTTATATCAGGCCATACTGAAGATGCAAGAGAAAGACAAAGTGATAAATAAAATAGAAGTTTGAGTTAC
Source organism: Ptyas mucosa (assembly GCA_012654045.1). Taxonomy (NCBI): domain Eukaryota; kingdom Metazoa; phylum Chordata; class Lepidosauria; order Squamata; family Colubridae; genus Ptyas; species Ptyas mucosa. The sequence continues at coordinate 5,628,016 of WNWU01000064.1, read as the reverse complement.
ATGTATTTCTATGGCTATGTTTAAATTAGGTTTATAGCCAAACACACACACACACACACACACACACACACACACACACGTGCACTTCTTGGAACAGGTACTCATTTTTCTACTCAAAATAAAAATATGTCTTTTGCCTCTCTCCTGATCAAAGTGTTTTCAAACTCTAAATTATCGGATTGTGTGGACAAAGACTTTGATCATCAGGTAAATAAAACTGTTCATTGCATATGATTTGTTTTTTAATGAACTATTGGGATGGCACCAAGACCTAAATGTTCACAGATAGCTTAATACAGCTGCACAACTATCTGCCGGGCATTTAAAAAAACAGTCATTAGTGAAGGAAACAATTAAGACTTATATGTAAAAAATGTATTCAATAGACTCCTGGCATTTGATGTAATCACCAAAAGAAAATACCAAAAGAAAAAGAAAAAAAATTCAAGTGTGCATCATAATTTTTTAAGGCTTGATTATTTTTTAATAACATTAATTTTATATCTTCAAATTACAGAATGTAATATTGATGTTTGCTATTTATCAGACCATAGTGTAATTACCTTGAAATGCATATTTCAGAAACCAGATAAGGCCAATACCTGGTAGAAACTGGTATTTCAAAGGCAAAATGCATTTCATTTTAATTCTGTTTTTTTTATAAGAAAAGTTTTTATTGGTTAAAAATATACAATATTATAGTTTACAATATGTTGAATTTTCAATATCTTTATAAAAAAGATATTTAAATTATTATTTTCTCTTTCTTAAATTCTCACACAACAGACGTTATTATGTTAAGTCCAAACAAACAACCGGATTATATAAAAGTTATATAAACAAAGAAAGCCAATAGCCAAAATATTATACAAAGTACAATGAAAAGGAAGAGTAAAAAGAGATTTTAATTCTGTTTTTAATTATGTCTCTTTTATATGATTTTATGGTTTTATCTGTACTGCCCTGAGTCATTTGGATAGTGAGATGGGCAGTGTCTAAATTTGATAAATACACAACTTTAGATATGTTCTGTACAAGGGTGCTTCTGTTGCAATCCAAACCCATAAAAATGACATGAAACTGCCAGCCAATCACTGATTTCAGATCTAATAAATAAGTTAGGAATGGAGATGAGAACAGTTTTTTCTGCAGTGATTTTCTGTCTTGTCGCTCTTGATGGGATGCACCAGAACCTGGCTGTTTAGCACAGCAGACAGATGGAAGCAATGCTGGGAACGACATGTTCATTTCCTAGTTACGTGTTTCCTGGTCCTTGCAATTCCTGCCTTGCTTTGGAATGTGCCTTATGGACTCTGGAATCTTCTTGCCTCCTGAACCCTATTGCAGGTTTAATTTGCCTGGTGTACTTATCTTCTTTGGGAACTTTGGGAACAATGAGTATTGTGGACCTATTGACCATTGCTCTATAGACTATTGTTGGTTTGCTTTTGGCTGGACAGTTCTGGGTTTTTGGTGAAGGGAATTTCTGGGGAATAAAACCACTAAACCACCGTCATGTGAGTGGGTCAGTACATAAAGTCTTGACCAAAGTGAATAATTTCTATTTTAATTATCTTGGGTTTTACAATTATGTCAAATATTCATTTCTATAGTTATAAAGTCTATTAATACTTTATATTACACCAGTACAGAGTATGGCATGTTACTTTACAATGTAATAATGTAAGCATTCATGTAATGTTAATGTTAATTTAAAATGAAAATAGAACTTTTATGCCTCTTTAGTAAATGATCTAGCATATTGCTGCTTACCTAGTATTTTCAGATCAAAACACGTTTCTTCGATTTTCTCATTAATAAAAACTTCTGCTGTGTAATTTCCAGTATCCTCTTTTGAAAGGTTTTTGAGAATCAACTTGCCAGAGGAAGAATTAAGACTCAGTCTTTGTTTTTCCTTTCTAGGAGGAAAACTGAACCAGGAGCTAGCCACTATATTTTCTCCTTTCTTCCAATTAATTCTTGTTAGGTTGCCATCGCCTGCAGCTGATGGTGACAAAACAATATCTTCTCCTTCAACACCAACTATATGATTACTGCAATCTACAATCAAAGAAAGAGAAAAACAGAAAACAGATAATATTTCTGTGATAATCAGCTTTATCATATCCATCACATTTTATGCTTTTAAATTAAGCATATTGTAAAAATACAGAAAGGGAGTAAGATGTTGTGCATTGACATGTGTGAGTCTATGCGCATAATAGACCAGCAGTCCAGAAATTGTAATATGTAGCAGATGAGGTACTAAGAAGAGTCAGGTCTGCATACAGAATTTCAGAAGAGCAGGGTAGGTCAGTTCCAATGGCTTTAAAACCTGAAGATAGAAAGGTACCCAAAAGACAATAGCTGCCTAATTTTGACAAGCGGTAAAAATGGGAGGAATATACAATGGCCATCATGGATACACAGAGAACTCTGAAACACTGAAGATAAAAAGGACCAAAAATAAAAAATAGGAGAAGGAGCACATAGTCTCTTACCAATTAAATATGAACCAACAGTGTGCAGCAGCAGCCAAAAAAGCCAATGCAATCCTAAATTGCATTAACAGAGGGATACAATCAAGATCAAGGGAGGTACTAATACACTCTGTAAAGCCTTAGTAAGACCAAACCTAGAGTACTGCATCCAGTTTTGGTCACCACGCTATAAAAAAGATCCTGAGACTCTAGAAAGAGTGCAGAGAAGAGCAACCAAGATGACTAGGGGACTGGAGGCTAAAACATACGATGAACAGTTGCAGGAACTGGACATGGCTAGTCTAGTGAAGAGAAGGACCAGGGGGAGTGCCATGATAGCAGTGTTGATAGACAGAAAGGATGGCGGAAAGCTATTTTCCAAAGCACCTGAAGGACAGACAAGGAATAATGGATGGAAACTGAACAAGGAATTATTCAACCTGGAAATAAGGAGAAATTTTCTGACAATGAGAGCAGTCAACCAATTGAACAGCTTGCTTTCAGAAGTTGTGGGAACTTCATCACTGGAAGCTTTCAAGAAGAGACTGGACTGCCATCTGTCAAAAATGGTGTAAGGTCTGCTTGGGTAGAGGGTTGGACTAGATGACCTACAAGGTCCCTTTCAACTCTGTTAATCTTTATATTGACCAGTATACTATAGAAAGACAGTATTCAGGTGCAAAAAAAGTGTTATGTGAGCTCAATAGGAAGAAAAGGCCACAGAGGGGGGATGTCAGGAAACTGAGGATCAGAAGTCAGAACTTCATAAGTCCTGTTTTGCATAGGTTCCCTTATAGAAGGGAAACAGAACTTTAACTGTGGGAACAGAGAACTGTTCTCAGAACTCAAGTAAAACACAGCATCAAAAGCCCTTCTTGTGAATTGGATCTACTTGATTTCTTTATTCTTTGTGTAGAAAAATATTTGTCTATAAATTTGATTCTTTTAGGTAGATAATAATGCGAACTATGATCAACTAATGAATACAAACAGAGCTTCAGCTACCCCAATTCTGTTATCAGCATTCAAAGGATAATTGTCAGGCCTAAGCTCAAAGACAAGAGTGAGATCCAATTAAATTCAATTCTTTATTTGCTTACACCAGGGGTGTCAAATTTGATTTCATTGTGGGCCAGATCAGAATTGTGGTTGTCCTCCAGGGGCAGTTTGACATTGCTCACATGGATAGTGCCTATGGCGGCCGGGCCGGGTTGGGGAGGGAATCCAGGGGTCTCCAGTGGGGGTGGGAAGGGCGGGAGGCTTATCTCCATGAGATGAGGTGAGGCAGGGCACGGGACAGCTACAGCCGGTGTGCCTTCAGCTGCTTTCAGTGCTGCTCGGTTCCCCACCCCACCCCCTCCAGGCTAGTCTGGTCTGGTGGGGGGGGATTGCCTTCCACCTTCTCCACCACACCACGAATGGGGATTGACCATCCCCCAAGCCACGCTCCCCCTCGGCCCCCTGTCAAAGTAAATCCTGGGCACTGTGCTGCAATGGACAGATGAAAAGTGCAGCTTTTGTCTGAAGGAGGAGGAAGAACAGGGAGAAGAAAGAGGGAAAGTGGCTGAGTCTTTGCTCTCTCCGGACCCCAGGAGCACTCTGCAGGCCTCCCAAACACTCTGTGCGCCCCATTTTTGCAAAAAACGGACCCGTTTTTCACAAAACATTTCCACCCTCTTTTAGGGAGGAAAAAGTGAGTCTTAAACTCCAAAAAATACGGTAGTTGATATTCTATGCCTATAGTAATTTACAATCCCATCAGTTTTTTAATAGATACACATGAATCAAAATTCACTTTAAAACTTTCCACTTCCTGCTCTATAGGAAGACATAGGCCTTCTTTTCTGAATACTTTTTTTATTTAAGTAAGAGCTTTTTAAAAAATAATAATAATACAAAAGGGAATAGCTGCCATTTCAAAGTGTGGCAACAGGTTTTATCCCAGTTCCAAATCAGATACATAGAAAAGAAATCAAAGATTAAGTCTGAAGCTCTTAACTGACTACACAAAACATTTTTTTAAACTCTTAGAAGGCTTTTTTGCATTCAGGAATTCAATGAAGCTTCAGAGCTTACTTTTCTTGATTAAGAATTTGAAAACTTTTTCTTTATTGGAAAAATTAGATATATACTATCCACAATAACCTAAGAATAATTTTACATCTTTCTTAGTCATTAGAGTTGAATCTATTGATTAGTTTGCACCTTTTTCTCTTCTAGTTAAATTACTTGTTGACCAATTACATAGCCAAAATATTGCAGTGCAGAATAATATAGATGACGTTTGGCTGAACTGATGGTAAAGTCAGCTTCTTTGAGTCTGGACATGAGATGACATTATTTACCGTATTTTTTCAGAGTATAAGACAGTCTGGAGTATAAGATGCACATTAGTTTTTGGGGAGGAAAACAAGAAAAAAAAATTCTGCCTCTGCCTACCAGCATCCATCGGTATTCATCTGGCTAGCGTCCTTGCAGCAAACAGCAAACAGCCTGGTCAGCTTCAGCATGTTATCACAGCCTGGTTCAGCATGAACAGCTAATTGGCTGGTTCCAAGTGATGGGGATTGGGGGCAGCGGCAGGGATCCCTGCTGCCTGGAACTGGCCAAACCAGTTCCAGGCAGCAGGAAGCCACGCAGAGGCCAAAAGTAAGGCATGTGGAGGCCAAAAATGCGATGTGCAGAGGCCGAAAACCTGATACGTAGAGGCGGTGATTGGCGGCAGTGCACTGTGATGATCTCCACAGCCTAGAACAGGTCTAAAATGGAGTATGCAGAGGCTGAAAACATGATGCATGGAGAGCGGGCAGCAAGCGGGGCAAGGCCACGTTCAAGAAGGGGAGCAGCTCCGGTAACTTTCGCTTGCAAGAAGCCTGCAGCCGCTGCGTCTTTCAGCGCAGAAACACCTCCAGGCACACCAAAAAAAAGAGGCTGTGGCTGCAGACATCTCGTGAAAAGGGAAAAGGCAGAATAGAAATTATTTTTTTTTCCTACCAGGTTCTGTGGGTATGGCTTGGCGGTGGTGGGGTCATGTGACTGAGTGGGCATGGCTGTGAGTGATGTTGACTTGACCATACCCACTCAGTCACAGGGCACCCCCCCACCAAGCCACGCCCACAGGCTTGTGGTAGGGAAAATTTTTAGATTTCACCACTGCCCTAGTCCTTCTTTTCACTAGACTAGACATACCCAATTCCTGCAACCATTCTTCATATGTTTTAGCCTTCAGCCCCCTAATCATCTTTATTGTTCTTCTCTGCACTCTTTCCACTGCTTCAACACTTTTTTATAATGTGGTGACCAAAACCAGATCCAGTGTTCCAAATGTGGTCTTACTAGGAATTTGTAAAGTGGTACTAACACTACATGTGATCTTGATTCTGTCCCTTTGTTAATGCAACCTAGAATTGCATTGGTTTTTTTGACTGCTGTTGAACATTGCTGCAATTCTGCCTAAAATAGTTTTGTCCATTGGTTTCTAAAAGGCTCTTGGTGCATCATGACAATCAAGTCATTTTTGTAGATGACTACTTGAATTGTTGCATGGGCTGCTTCTCCTCAGAATTCCTTTCCAGAGATACTTGGTATCTCATGTTTGCATTTAGTTATCCCCCTGAATAGATATTTAACTCCAAATACCTACAGTAGATCATCTATTATAGACATCAGGAAATGTTGTATTGTATTATTACTGTAATGCAATAGACTGTAATAAAAAAAATTTCAAACTGTTTTGAAGTTTTGTTACCTGAGACATCTCAGATCTACGTATACAATGTCACACTGTTCCATAAATATACCAAACATGTTTGTACCAATAGAAGAGAATATTTGTAACTCAGAGTTGAATTGTGGGGTTCTTGGTGCTCTCTGAGCTTGGTTGTTTTCTTGCGGATGATTTATTACCTACCGTATTTTTCAGACTATAAAACGCACCTACCTTTTTTGGGGAGGAAAACAAGAAACAAAATCTGCCTCTGCCTCCCAGCAATTTTCCTCCTTGCAGCAAACAGCCTGTTTCAGTTTCAGTTTCAGTTTCAGCACAGCCTGATTACCACAAGAAAAAAAAATCTGCCTCCCAGCAGTTTGCCTCCTTGCAGCAAACAGCGGACACCTGCGGAGGCAGCAATAGGCAATGGCAATCCCTGCAGACTGAAACAGCTGATGGTTGGGAGGCCGATCCAACCAACAATCAGCTGCTTGTGCTAATCAGGCTGTGCTGAAGCTGAAATGGGCTGTTTGCTGTTTGCTGCAAGGAGGCAAATTGCTGGGAGGCAGAGGCCAGTGGGTGGGGGCCAGCAGGTGGGCGGGGCTATATTCGATGTATAAGGCACACCCAAATTTTCACCCTCTTTTAGAGGGGGAAAAGTGTGTCTTATACTCTGAAAAATACAGTAAATAGGCGATGATTCATTAGATGATTCATTGATGATGTTACCTACCTGGGAAATGAAATGTCTGCAACAAAACAATCAAGCTCAGAGAGCACCAAGGATCCCACACACACAAGTTTGTCTACTATGGCTTTTAACTCCCCTGTTCTCTTTCAGGAATTTCTCACTCCCTTAAGAGTTTTTTACTTTAAGCCTCTCTCTGCTTCTTCCTTGAAGTTTCACTTCCTCTTCTGGGACTTCTACCACACTTGGAAACTCCCAGCATACTACTTCTGCTTTCCAAGAAGGTGTTCTATTTTCCTCCTTTGCTGACTTAGGAATCCTTATATGGCAAGAAACTTCAGACTAGCATCTGAAGAAGATGGTCCACCCACACATACACTTTCACTTCCCCATTTTCCAAGTTTTACATCTTGGACTAATTCTTGTAATAACTTTCTACCCTCTTTCCTCTTTCTGCTGACCCAGGAACATTATTCTGATTCATTCCTAACCTACTAATACTAGTGGGAACACTAGTTTAGTATAGTACTATTATATCCCATATAATCCATGTATTGAACTGAAAAGATATGCTGTAGACGTTTACTTTCTGTCTTTTAGAAAAACATTTTTCTTCATAATACAGCAATACCTGTACTACTAAACCAATTAAAAGCAGCTGAAATAATGTCCAAACTTTCCAGTTTAAAGAACTGTCATAACAGGTTAGATAAATCAGAAAAACCAGCCTGTAGTTACAACACATAAACATCATTCTAGTAGTAGCTTGAAACCAAGGCAGCAATTTGGAGCAGCTTGGGGAAGTCCCACCACTCAAATGCTGTAAATGCAAATCTTGTAAATGATCAATTCTGGGTGAGGAAGAAAATGGAGAATGTGCTAGAAAAGCCTGTTGATCAGTGGTGGGTTGCTACCGGTTCACCCCGAATCAAGTGGTGGTGGGAGGCTCCACCCCCCACCCCACCCGGACATCTCTGCGCATGCACGGAAGCGTTGCACAAGCACGCAAGTGCCCACGAGTGAACCGGTAGCGGCCCAAATTGAAACCCACTACTGGTGTTGATGAATGATGGAAGGTCAACTGGGATCAATTATCCTTTTGAGATCTCTATAGAATTCCATACCAGTCCCTAATCCTGAAGGTGAAATTTATCTATTTTCTATTAGTAGCGTTTTCTTATTATTAATAATACTATTAGTTAAAGTAATATAAATTAAATTATTTTCATATAATCAGTTTGGGGGCTTATAAACAACCTGAAACTTCACAAAGGAAGTGTTGATTCCCCTCTCCTAGGCAATTAATTTTCATGCAAGTAATCTAATTTAGTGTTTCACAGCAGAAATTATCAGATATTCTTAATTTACAATTTACCTTTAATAATAGATAAAACATATGGAAGTCAACTTTTTAATTATGTCCTTTAAGTATAATAGTTATAGTTAACTGCAGTCTTATATTTGGATTATTATTTATAAAAATAATAAAGGCAGGCTATAAATAAATAAGCAATAAATTAACAAAATTATAAAAGCCACTTGACATGCATCAGAAAACAGAACCTTTTTTTTGTTATTTGATTATATTACACATCAGTTAAGTTACTTTGATTTAAATAAATCCAACCTTTGTATACCAGCAACTGAACAAAGTTTCTATCATAAAATTATTAAAAATCATTTTTATTGCAGCTAAAATGTGAAGTTCTTCTTAATGAAAGCCAATTTGGAAGGGATTTTCCCATTTTCCCTTCAGTAAAAATGCACTTCAGTAAAAATGCCTAAACTGTTTTCTTTCAGTTGATTTTTAAACATAAAATGGCATTAAACATAAAATGGCAGAGCTATGTGAGGGATTTTGTGTTTGCCACTGTCTCTTACCCCAACCTACCTGACTGAGTGGCTGTAGGGAAAGATAGGAGTAGGGAGTGCTATGAATATTTTTGAGTGAAAGGCAGAATAAAAATATGAAAATAATGTCAAATCATCCAAAGTAGTATGCCTTAAATTTCAGTTATTGGTGGGGGACAATAGGAGAAAGAGGAATATGTATTGGCCAGGGTTGAGTTTCAAAGTTTAGTGACTTTGCTCTAGAGCCTAGACACAGATTTTCTGATGTTTCACTGCCAACTCTGTTGTGTAGATTAGGGTCACTAAACCCTGAAACCCTTTACCCAATGATGGGAAGAGGGTTATTGCTTTCTGGAGCTTACCAAATGCATTTGGTTAGACATGGTGTGATCCAGCGTGGTTTCTGTTATCAAAATTGCCCAGAGAAAGTCCATTATGCTTGCTCTAAATCCTCCAGTCCCGAAGCTCACTGGATAGCCTTCAATCAATAACTTATTTCTGCTGCCACGCTATGGCTACGGTTGTTATTCCGATAAGATCGGGAAAAGAAAGCAGGACCAGGGCAGCTAAGGATAAAGTGGATTTCTACCCGTCTCACAAACTAGCGTTTTAACCTGAAAGATGGGGTGAATCAAGCCAATGTGGATAGTTTAGGGTACAAATGTCATGAAAAGTAAATAAACGGTAACTACGTTAACGGTGAGAGCTATTAACATCACCCAGAAGCGTTTCCAGCGGAAGTTTCAACAAATAAAAAACAAGCCACTCGCAGCGAAGTCGCAACCCTGAACTCTCGCCGTTTCCTTCTTTTCCTGTCCCCTCCCTTGCTCGGAGGGCCATGAGGAGAAAATGGACGCTTGGTCTTTCAATTTTTTTTACGGCACAGACCAAAATTAAAAATTAAAACACCGAAATAAAATAAATCAGAGCAGAACAAGCAGAACAAGTAATGTGTAGTTAGTGCTGAGATAACAGAATAACGGAATAACTGGCCAAGTCTGCCTAATTTTACAGACAATAAAGCAGAATTCAGCTACGTTCAAAAAAACTGTATCCTATTGATCTGGTAGTAACCGCTGTACATAAAAGAGATCAGAATTTCTCGGATATTTTACCAGGTAACAATGTAACAGAACATGAGCTGTGGTTCCAATGGCCTCTTGTCATTCTTAGCTCATATGGAACTTTTTTTTGTTTTGTTTTGTTATCGGTCCTCCAGAACTGCTGTGGGGAGAGCGTTATAACTGGTAGAGTTAGGGCCCTCCGGATTTGATCTTTGGAAACTTTTTAGTCCTCAGGAAACGGAAGGACTCAAAAGTTTGCCCTGTCGCCAATGGCAGCCCTAGAGTGGCAGAGAGCGACTTGGCGTCTCGGGTGCATCATAAAATCCCAACAACACATTTGTATTATTTTTTCTTAAAAGTTTGCCTGGCATCTGAGGAGGCGGCCTATCAAACAACCGCTTCGGTAATGGAGAGGCTCGTTTGTAAGAAGGCCCCGCCGGAACCCGACCCCGTTCCGGCCAGCCAAGCCAAGCTCGGAGCCCGGAGGCGGAGAATAACGGCGCGGGAGGAGGGAGGGGGCGAGAAAAGTGGGACTCTTCTTACCTTTCGCAACACAGAGCGCGGCTGCTGCCCATAGGAGAGAGCACAGGAGACGTTTCCAGATGGTCATATTCGGAATTGAATTCTGAATGTCGAAAGCGAAAATGGGTGAAGTGACGAAACAAGCTAGTCATCTATTCCTCTTTGCCCGATCGTCCAGGAAATTTTTCATATTAATCTTTTATACTTTCTTCTGTGACTGCGCCTCTTTCAACCTTGCCAGTCCTCTGTACCAGGGTAGAGAGCGAAGACTAGCGGAGAGCAGCCACAACCTGCTCGAAAAGCGATCTGTCCGGTCTGTCAGCTCGTCTCAATCTGCCGGATGGTATGAGGTTTTCTAAAAGCCGCAGCAATGAGCCGCGTACCAGCTGTTGCTGTTGCTCCTCTCCTCTCCCCTTGCTTACTCAGTCAATGTATAACGAATGATTAATTTAACAACATTAAGTGCATGCAAAGAAGATCTCAGTAGTACCAATCCAACAAACCAGTAGAAACAAAACCTATCATTTAACACCTATAGCTCCAGATGCAATAATTCATAGAACCCACACTGATGGAGCCCAGGGTTCAGAGTCTTTTTAAAGCCTAGCAGGATCAAGACTATCCCAATTGCAGGTCAGACACAGTGACAGAGAAGACACATTTCCTGGATCCCACAAGATGGCAGTTTAATAGAAAGGACTCAGAACCTACTGTTCCTATATGGTCTTGTTGGGTGGGCAGAGACCATTGGAGACAGAGGCCTTCAAATATCTTGGCCCTGTGCCATGAGGAGTGATAGCCAGTAAATATACAGTCGTGATGATCACTAAATAAAAGAGGTAGTGATCACCACTACTGAGTTTTACTGAAAAAGAAGAAAGCTTCCCTCCCTTACTTCTATTTCTCCAATTCTACATGACACATCTTCCTATTTTCATGTTAGTTCCTAACAAAGAAGACAAAATGGGAAAATCCCAACACGGACATTGCAAACTGGTCAGCCAAGTAAGTATTATTTTGACTGTGATATATTCTGAGGAATAGCTTTCTTTTCCACAGATGATGAAGCAGCTTTAGATAAATTTGCCCTGCCCCTGCAGTAGATGAAGAAGACCAGGGTGATAGAAGAGGTTTTCTCCCAAACTGCAGCAGGACAACCTTCGTTCCTCTTGTTGTGAATACAGTAGGCCACAGGCCACTTGAAATAATTAAAGCACAGACTCATAGGGCTCAAAGGGATCACAGAGGTTTTCAAGGCAGGAGACCTTATACTACCAGTGTTGGTGAGCCTTTTCGGCACCGAATGCTGAAACGGGAAACATGCCAGAAACCAGAAGAGCAGGTGCCCGGTATGCATGTGCGCACAGGGAAGATTATCTTCTGGTTTCTGGTGTGAGCATGCACACTGGCCAGCTGGTCTTCATGTGCGCATGCACACCAGAAACTGGAAGAGCAGGTGACCGGTGTGCATGCGTGTGCTGGAAAACCAGCTGGCTGGCATGCCTGAACCCGGAAGAGCAACGGGCAATGGCTCACATACCCAGAGAGATGGCTCTGCGTGCCACTTCTGGCACACGTGCCATAGGTTCGCCATCACGGCCTTATACCATCTTGGTCAAATGGTTGTCTGGTTTATTCTTGAAAACCTCTAGTGAATGGAGCACCCACAACCCAGTAACAAAACTAATCCATTGATGAATTGTTCTCACTCAGAAAATTTCTCTTTACTTCTTTGAGCTCTCTTTAATGAGCTTCCACCCATTGCGTCTTCTCCTGCTTTCAGGTGCTTTGGAGAATAACTCAACCCTCTTTTCTCTGTGACAGCCCTTCAAGTATTGGAAGACACCTATCATGTCCTCTCTAATCGTCTGTGGTAGGCAAGACACATCTAGTTCCACAATCATTCATCATATAATGTAGCCTTTAGACCCCTCATCATCTTTGTTTCACTTCTCTGCACACTTTCTAGGGGCTCAGCATCTTTTTTGTATTGTGGTGATCAAAAGCAGTATTCCAAGTCTGATCTCACTAGTGCAATATAAAGCAATATGATCACTTCTTGTGATCTTGATGCTGTTTGTTTGTTTGTTTTAGATAATTTATAAAGCCACCTACTCACTCACAGCAACTTTAAGTGGCTTACAGATAATAAATCTGTTGATGCAGCCTAGGATTGCACTGGCCTTTTTGGCAGTTGCAGCACACTGCTGGCTCATACTTACGTTGCGGTCTGTTAGAACACCTAGATCCTTCTCACAGTTAGTACTGTTGAGCCAGCCTGAATCATCATGATATGACTTTGAAGGTACTGTTTTATTATTTTTATTTCAATTCTTAGGCGATCCTATGGATATAAAGGTGGGATATAAATCGTAACAATCAATGAAGGAACAAATAATGTCCTATTGAAATGGGTGATGAATGTACAGTAATTATCTGTATCAATTGTTAATTATACCCACCATTCAAAGCATCCAAGACCTACAAGGCTTAAAATACCTATCTTGTGTCTTAACCTTCCCCCAAACTCCCCCCCAAAATTCCCCTTCCCATTGGTCTCTTCTACTTTAGCAGCTACAAAGGGAATGCAGTAGAACTATGTACTCCAGACAACATTCTTTACACCAACTGACCTAAATCCATAACCTTGGTTTCAGATCTCCAATCAGTTGCCAGTTATCCTTGTCTTCGGGAGATGGTAAATAGTACTTTGATACTTTGCCCAGATGGTTATGAGGCTTGGATTCATCAGTGTTTGTCCAGCAAACTAAACAGAGAGCTATTGAAAAGAAGCAATTTTTGAAAACAAAACAGAAAACAGGGCTTGTAACTCCTCCTCCTAGGATATTCGTGCAATTGAATACATTCACTTTCCACAAATGGTATTGCAAGCAAAGAAAGAGAGATGAACATCCCAATTCTTCTCTCATCCCAAAGTCTCGGGGCATCTGAATAATTGACCAAGTTTTTAAAAAATAAACAAGAAGAAGGGCTGGAATTCACACACTGTTTCATCTACTTTGGATTTTATCACCCACTGGAAAATCCTGCAGGAAGGATGAATATGAATCTCAGAAGATGGCTGGCCTTAGTACTCATAGTACAACTGCTTTTCACCTTTGCAGGTAAGGAAATTAGAGGTGATAGTTAAGTGAAGGGTCACGTTATTCAGAAGGCAAGCATCATTTTTTAAACAAAATTATAAAAAGCTCTGAGCAATTTCAAATTTAACATCTGTTTGGGTAAATTGGTGAAAAACTTAAATGAAAAGATTATCAACCATGTTAAAGCAAGTCTGGCTGAAGAAGAATAAACATTGCTTTGATAAAAGTAACTACTGTACTACATTTCAAATAGTTTTGGGGAAGTTGCTCATTATAGTCCTGAACAAATGTAATAACTATAAGATAATAGGGTTGTTATAGAGCCGTACCTAGAAAGAAGCAGAAATCAGTGGAAAGCTTTTGCAGTGGAAGGACACAAGAAAATGGACTCCTGACAATGAATGTATCAAATCTCTTTTCTTAAAAGCTTGCCTTTGCCAGTGAGGTGGCCACTTTTATTGACAGTAGGGTGTCAAAAACAAAAAGGGATTAGACAAGAATTCCAAATTTGTAAAGTGGATGAAGTTTAGATAACACTCCATCACACATACAGTACAAGCTATGCATTCACTTTTTGCGAAATTCTTCATAGAGGACCATGAGACATTTGGGAAAGCAAAATTCAGAATATTCTAATTTGCAGGGCACACTGTGGCAGGGGGAAATGTATACAAAAGGAACAATATTTGGGGGCTATTAGCTATATGGATTAGATTCTCTTTTTAATAACGGGACTGAAACAAATGAAAATGAATATTATTTTCTCTCAATTTTAATTTTATGGTAACAACAGGTAACCTTTAAAACTTTTCTCTCAAATAATAAAACAGAAACAGATACAAGTAACAGTGATAGGTTTCATATTCATGAAACAAATTAGATGCACAGAATATTTGTGAACTTATGAAGGAAGGTATCATTTAAACATTTAAACCAGTCTTACAAAGATTTGAATTAGTAGGTTTCTGCACTTACATTGAGGATACTAGTTGGTAAAAGATAAACATGTCTATTTACTTTTGAGGATCATTCATTCATTCTACATACACATGTATGCATACATACCATGCCGTCTGTTGTGGCTCAGTTCATCAATATGTCCAGATGCTGATGAACAAAGGTAATTTTCCTGAGACTACTAAGGGTTGGTAACCATGAATGCAGTTACCCACTTGGGAAAGAAGCATTAAATGTTTCAATTGTAAGATTACTTTCAGTATTCTAAATGTGAATGTTAGTATTTAGACAGCCATCGGAGCTTAGAAATTATTCACTCAGTAAAAGCTGGATTCATGTGAGGATCTGAACAATTGTATTTAAAAAATCGAGGATCTCAAGAAAGGAAGTTTTAGATGTTAACTTAATTTCGAAGGTTACAGTTTTAGGAATTACCCTGATAAACTTTACCTTTTCATTATTCTTCAGTCTATCATGCTTGATTAAGTGGAAAACAGCTTCTTTCTTTTTTCTTTTTTGGCCTTTGTAGAACAAATAAACTAGAGATAAACTTTTATAAAAACAGAGAAGCATAATAAAGATGATCAAGAATAGAAACTAAGTCCTGTGAGAAAAAAAAGAAGGAACTGGGAATGTTCAATAACGTTGACAGAAGAACCAATTTGCCCAAAGAATTTGTGGGTGCCTCATCACTAAATGTTTTCCTGTGGAGGTTAAATTGTTGGGGTTACTTTAATTTGAATTCCTTCACTGAGTAGGGACTTAGATTTGATATGCTAAATGGCCCATTCAACTCTATGAGTCTAATCCTTGTTTTTTTTTTTTATTTCCAATTTATATACCGCCCTTCTCCCTGAGGACTCAGGGCGGTGTACAGCCAGACATAAAAAACATAAAATATAAATATTAAGACATTTAAAATATATATATAATTTGGCTACAAAATTTAAAACTCACAGACCAATTAAAATATTAAAAATATTTAAAATTTCTTCTTAAGCCAGCCCGGCTTGTTGGAAAAAATGTGTTTTTAGGGCACGGCGGAAGGCACTGAGGTCATGAATTCTCCTAATCTCCGGAGGCAACTGGTTCCAGAGGGTGGGTGCCCCCACAGAGAAGGCTCTCCCCCTGGGAGTCACCAGCCTACATTGTTTGGCTGATGGCACCCTGAGGAGGCCCTCTCTGTGGGAGCGCACGGGTCGATGGGAGGTCATCGGTGACAGCAGGCGGTCTCGGAGATAACTAGGCCCTATGCCATGGAGCGCTTTAAAGGTGATCACCAACACCTTGAAGCGCACCCGGAAGACCACCGGAAGCCAGTGCAGCTCGCGCAGGAGCGGTGTTATGTGGGAGCGCCACGCTGCTCCCGTCACTACCCGCGCGGCCGCATTTTGGACCAGTTGGAGCCTCCGGGTGCTCTTCAAGGGGAGCCCCATGTAGAGAGCATTACAGTAGTCTAGGCGGGAAGTGACAAGGGCGTGAGTGACTGTGCACAGGGAATCCCGATCAAGAAAGGGCCGCAACTGGCGAATCAGGCGAACCTGACAAAAGGTCCCCCTGGCTACAGCTGTCAGATGTTCCTCCAAGGACAGCTGCCTATCCAGGAGGACTCCCAGATTGCGAGCCCTTTCTGCGGGGGCTAAAGACTCGCCCCCGATAGTCAGTGATGGAGTCAACTGACTATATCGGGATGCCGGGAACCACAGCCACTCCGTCTTGGACGGGTTGAGCTTGAGTTTGTTTCTCCCCATCCAGATCCGCACGGCTTCCAGGCACTGGGACATCACTTCGAGGGCATCATTGGGGTGGCCTGGGGTGGAGATGTACAGCTGGGTGTCATCAGCGTACTGATGGTATCTCACCCCAAAGCCACGGATGATCTCACCCAGCGGCTTCACATAAATGTTGAACAGAAGCGGCGAGAGGACCGACCCCTGTGGCACTCCACAAACGAGAGGCCTCGAGGTCGACCTCTGCCCCCCTGTCAACACAAACTGCGACCGGTCGGAGAGAAAGGAGGAGAACCACTGTAATACAGTGCCCCCCACCCCCAACTCTTCCAGCCGGTGCAGCATGATACCATGGTCGATGGTATCAAAAGCCGCTGAGAGATCTAATAGGGCTAGGACAGAGGAACATCCCCTGTCCCGAGCCCTCCAGAGATCATCAACCAACGCGACCAATGCCGTCTCTGTGCTGTGCCCAGACCTGAAACCCGACTGGAACGGATCCAGATAAGATGTTTCCTCCAGGAATTGTGGAAACTGTTGCGCAACCACACTCTCAACAACCTTCACAATAAAGCGAAGGTTGGAGACAGGACGATAGTTAGCTAATACTGCTGGGTCCAGGGAAGGCTTCTTGAGGAGGGGCCTCACCACCGCCTCTTTCAAGGCGGCAGGGAAGTGACCCTCACTCAAGGAAGCGTTGATAATGCCCTGGAGCCAGCCTTGTGTAACCTCCCGGGAGGCCAGTACCAACCAGGAGGGACACGGGTCCAGTAAACATGTGGCCGCACTAAGTCTCTAGCACTAAGAACTAAGTCTAAGTTCTTGGATGTCCTTTAAATAATCAGCCAATACATGCTTTTCTTCTTCCACAGTTTGTGTGATTTGAAGTAAACCTCTGTCTGTGCCTATTTCTGCAGGGCATGTATAATCTATCAATATCACTAACTATAGGGATATAATTCATAGTGATAGTCATTGGTTTTCTTGTTTTTTTGCTCCGAACGATCCAGTTCAGCTTGTGTTCAGTTAATAATCCAGCAATATGTTATATCACAGATATGGCCCAGCTTTGATTGCATTTCCCTTGTTCAACTTAGTCTTTAGCAGTTCTTCCACTCTTTGGATGTATTCCTTACTAATCCCTCTTTTAACTTGTCCATGCTCAGATGTTATCCAACTGTATGGATACCTGTAGGCTTCATCCTGATGGTTTTTAATGTTTGGCTATTCAGTATTTCAATTCCATTTACCCTAATTTATTACTACTGTAATACATTTCTCTGGGTCAAATTCCATTGCTATATCTGTGCTAAAAATTCTGTCAGTGTTTGTCAATGACTGGTTTCACTTCTGATTTTCCATAAAGCTTCTGATCATCCAAATATAGCACATGTGAGATTTTATTAGCATTTTTTGCTGTTTGATAGTCAAGATTTGTTTTCTTCAAAATCACTGAAAGTGGGATCATAGCAGTGACAAATAATAATTTAAATGACTTTCCCTGCCTCTCCTAATGCCTCTTCTAATGTTGACACATTTAATTTAATTTAATTTAATTAATTCAATTTATATGCCGCCCCTCCCTGAAGACTAGGGTGGCTCACAATACATTTTTAAAAATAATTATAAAAAACATTTAAAAATTAAAAACATTAAAAACTCATTCACACCATTCATGGCTGGATCTCGCCAGATCACAAGAGTGAGATCAACGGCCCCAGGCCTGCCGGAAAAGCCAGGTCTTCACCGCTTTTCAGAAGGCCAATTAACATTATTATTAATGTTTATTATTGTTATTGTTACATTTCAGAGTCTAAAAATATGATGAAAAATCAAAAATGTGCTGAGTTCCAATCTGCACATTTACTATGGGGTACAAATCTCCAAGTTCGATTTCTTCTGTTTCCCTTTTCCAATCCCAGCTGTGGACGGCTGCTTTCACAACAGGAGGACATCCAGGAGGTTGGATTCAATGCCAGCTTGGGAACTAAAATAATTATTCATGGTTTCAGGTACAAATATTTAAAACTGAACATATGCCTTCTACATTATGTGTAATGGTATGTGGGGATGATGTTGGAAGAGAGGAGGCAGAGCAGCAGCCTAGGCAACCGTCATGCAAAAGGTATCTCAGACCACAGAAGGCAAAAGGGGCGTGAGAAACATCTCAGAAGGGTCCCTCACTAGTTTTATGGAAAGTAACTGGAAGGAGAGGAGAAGTGCTTTCAGACTTGCTAAACACTGTTACCGTAAACTTACAATAAAGGTATTGTTAATATTCATGGTTTGTCTGGACTACCTTGAAGGGTTGACATTATGGGACTAAGTAATGGATTGATAATTGGGATTGCTTTAACAATGAAAAGTAATCTGTATAATCTATTAAAGAATATCTATTAATATACTGTATATACATAAGAGAATAGAGCCACTGAATTGATCATTAATGACACTCTCCAAAGTCAGTGTGCTGCTAAATGCTTAAGAACTGGCTCTGCTGACTCCATTGTCCTTGCATTGTACCGCTAGCTAGAGTGGCGGTGTACAAATTGGCATATACTTATACTAAATGTCATTGTCAGGAAGGGAATTCCCCCCATCCCCATCCCTGTTGGAATTCAAATCTTGTTTTCTTTCCAATTTCTCCCTTCTACATGCCTTTCTAATAAATTATATGCCCAACTAGTTGGGCCATTCTTTGTAACAACACATGTCATTCTTGTGACCTTTTGTCTGCAGCTTCCCCTCACACTGAAAGCATATCTAGTTTTCCGTCATTCTCTTTGGGTCCTGGAAGCTCCCATCCCCTTATTTTTTGCACATCTCTTCTCAAACCTCCCACATTCTATGAAGAAGAATCTGAGTTGGAAGATATTTTGGACTCAGTGCAGGAGAGGCAGGCTGAAATATTTCATTTGCTGAAAAAGATACCCAATTACTGGCCATTTTGGGGAATTACCAGATTGTGTTCATGCAGCTCATCTTCTTCAACTGCAGTTCCCACTCACCTGTCAGCAGTTCTGACATGTTTAAGGACAGGGAGGAAGAATTTTGTATAACTAATGAGAAGCAGAAATTGCTACATCTGAAGATGGTGGGAGAGTTCTGGAATGGTGAGGGTTCCTCACAAAAAAGTAGAAGAGATTAAAACATTTGCATTTCCTGCTGATAAGTGACAGAAGGAATGATGGATAGAGATTTATGAAATAATGGAAATTCTGACTGATGGGAAAAATAGAAATGGAAGGAGGAACACCTAACGCTTCCAGAACCATAAGAGGAAGAGAAGAAGAATATAGAAAAGGGATATTCTGCAAGAGATGAATGAAATGTAATAAGGAAGGAGCCAGTGGTTCCTAGGCTAGAGAGAACTTTTATGTCAACACAAGGCACACAGGTGCCTTCCAAGGCCATCAAGAGAACAACAAGGTATTTACTGAATAGTGAAAGAGGAAGGAAAAATGCTAAAATCTTAACCCTAGGCACAGGTGTGACTCTTGACTTCTGGTATACTGCAGTAGACAAATCTCTGTATACAGCATATGGTTTCATTATTATCTAATAAAGAGACAAATCCTGGTTAGGAACACGCTGTTGAATAAGCCAAATTTTGAAAAAGAACTTATATTTCCAGGAAGCTGAGATATCTGCTATGAACGGAGCTTCAGCCATTAGCTGTATATTGTATATTGAGGGTTTCATGATTTGTTGGATATTAAACCTTCCAGATTAGGCTTCACCCTTTCTTTTTAAATGGAGATGCCCTCACAAATTATCTTGCTTGTATTTCTCTTTAGGGCACTAGGCACCAAACCGTCATGGATAGATGCACTGATTCAAGCCTTCCTAGAGGTAGCCAAAGTCAATGTGATTGCTGTAGACTGGGTTCAGGGAGCCACAGCAGCCTATCCTACTGCAGTGGAAAATGTTATGAAATTGGGACTGGAAATTTCTAGTTTTATCCGCAAGTTACTGGTAAGTAGAACTCCTTGAGAAAGTACTAGATCCAATGTTGTTCTAGGGAGAAAAGTATCAAACGGAATACTGATGTGGCAAATATAACTATGTGCAAAAGAACCATGGTGTTTAGGACTCCTGACTTTTTCTAGATGGTTAGTGGTAGCATTAGCAAATGTACCTTTTTCAGTGGCATCTATTAGTAATGTAAATGACTTCATGATGTTAATGTGCATGGGCTTTTTTTCCTATTTCCACTTAACCACAGAGCAAATAAGGAGCCTGGTTTAGCTCAGCAGACTAAAAGCATAGTGATCAACACCAGCTGTCTGCAATTACTGTAAATTCAAATCTCACCAGGCTCAAGGTTGACTCAGCCTTCCATCCTTTCTAAGGTAGGTTAAATGAGGACCCAGTTTGTGGGGGCAATAAGCTGACTTTGTATAAATATACAAAAGTATGAAGGCTATTGCTTAACGCATTGTAAGCCACCCTTAGTCTCCGGAGAAGGGCGGCATATAAATCAAATTTTTTAAAAAATGTCCTAACAACATTCTTTTTCTGCTATGTCCCCATAATATTGCCTTCATTTCATTCCAAACCCACGAATGAGGCAAGATTAAAATGGCACTAAAGTTTAAATAGTATCCCACCCCCACTTATTCTGATACCATCCAAGGATCACCTCTAAGGTATATAAATGCATTAGGCTTTATCATCCCATATATTGGATTGGCTGGAGTGTTGGGGGGAGGGACAGTAAGTCTTGTACTGATCTAATTTTCTGATGATTTGAAGAGGGGCAGATAGCAGTTCAATTCAGCAGTGAGGGGAGGCTCTAATTATGGACTTTTCAAAAATGTTAATCATCCAATATTTGAATTCTCTAATATATTAAACATGTTTTAATGCTGTTAAAACCACCCACTAGTACTTGGTTAATTAATTAATTAATCTTATAATTAAAAAAACTAACAGTCCTGAAAACACAGAGTAAAAAAGTTTGTATAGAGTCTAGAACCTAAATTCCAAAACCTTGTACATAACCTAAAAGTTAAAATTGGACATCGATTTTAACAAAACACTTCTAGCCCACAGGAGAGGTGTGAAGCAAGCAATGGCATAATTGCTCAAGACGCCCTATCTTTGGTCTAATAAGATTTAAGAAAGAAAAAGTTACAATTGGAAAACTCTCCCCCTTGCTTCAGAAGTAATATCCTATGAATTTCCATATAATATGTACAGAATTGGAGGATATGGTTCACTATCTCTATTTCATCAGTCCTACATTGGCAAAGACATTATTCATATTCAGTCTCTGTTACTTCTTTATCTTCATTTATTTATCCATCATACTTGTATAGCCATGCATCCCACAATCAAGTGACTCTGGGTGGCATACAATGGTTAAGAACCAAATATATAAATTAATGTTGATGTTATTAATATTGAAAACTTCAACATTATAAAAGTCATAGAAGGAAGGGATACCTCAATATTTGCCTATTAATGGTGCCAGGGGAAAGGCATTAAATGTATCCTCTAATATTTCAGCATTGTGACATAGGAAAGGTAGATAGCAGCTGCAAAGCTGTCCAAGCTCCACCCTGCCTATGATTCTGGGAAAACTGAATTCCTTTCACTTTGGAAATCTAATCCCAATTATGTTGCCTGCTCATATTCAAGGAATTTCTAAAACCTAAAGAGCTGGAGAGTTTTCTTCCATGAACACTTCTCTTCCATGTAGCTTTAAACTGTGAGGTAAATTATTTTAAGGAAATAGACAAGGTTTCAAGTGTCTCTTAATTACCCCAAAGCAGAAGTCTTTCTGGTGTTTCTGCAGTGTAAGCCTAGGAACAAGGCTTTGTTGATTCTAACGTGATTTATCACAGTAATGTTTTTTACCATATCTAGAAATAATTTTTAAAAATGCTCCAAAATGCACTAGGCCAAATAAATTGATTCATTATATTATGAAGGAATATGTTGCAGTTGATTATGCATGGATAATAAACATGTCTATTGTTTCGAATGTGACTTCTCAGGGTATCATATCTTTAAAAAAGGAACTATAGCTGGGGAGTGCTTTGGATTTGAAAGAAAATTATGCATTAAGTGGGATATGCCCACTTAAAAACACAGAAACTGTGTTTTTCTGATGTGCCTAGCTGACAACTTGTTGTCTAAAAGATGGAGGAGGGAACTAAAAGGTCAGCTATTTTGGACATAATTCTTACTAACAGGGATGAAGTGCTTGAAGGAGTGGAAGCTACAGGAACTTTGGAAAAAAGTTGCCATTCTAGAGTTCCCCATAATGCAGCCACAGGTAACTGAACGAAGTCAGACAAGTATTTTAGACTTTAAGAGACCTAAGTTCAACAAACTAAGAGAGAAAATAGGAAGGAATCCAGGTGTTGAAAGAAAAATCCATCTGCTTCAGTTCCAAGCTGGGAATAAATGGCGTGTTATGTTGGGCGATTGAGGAGGCAGAAGCAAGGTAGTGCGTGACAACAGCTCTTTAATGTAGTGTGAACTTCAGCAAAGGTTGCAGCAATACAGCTCCCTTTATATACCTTGTTGGCCAGGGCGCTGACCAATCACAATTGACCCATTGTATTTCAAATCTCCTGCCAAAACTTACATACATAACACTCCTCCCCTCCCAGAAGGCACTTAGGTTGTACATTTGCATACGAAATCACGCAGGTGACCAGGGCGTTCCCTATGCCTAGTTGACCTGCGCAGTTCCGTCTGAGGCACATAACTCCTGGCGAACACTGGTATCCCTATCAGGAATTCCCTCAGCTTCTTGTCCATCCCCTTGAACCCGTCTGGGGAATAGTTGGGGTGTAGTCAGTCAAGAATGCACCGCAGCTTTCTGCCCATCAGGAGCTCTGCTGGGCTGTGCCTGGTGGCTGTGCATGGTGTGGCATGCTAGACAGCCAGGAATTTGTCTACCCTGGCCTGCCAATCCCCAGCGTCCAACTGTGAGAGTGCCTCCTTGGCCGTTCTCACAAACCTTTCGGCCAGTCCGTTACTGGCTGGATGCAGATGGGCGTGTCTGATGGTCAGTTCTGCCAGGTATCCCTGGAACTGGGTGGCCATGAATTGGGGCCCGTTATCCAAAAAGAGTGTATCAGGCAATCTGTGGGTGGCAAAGAGTTTCTGAAGCACTTTGATTACCGCTTCAGAGGTCATAGATTGCATGTGGATAATCTTGAGCCATTTCGAATATGCGTCGATGATTATCATGAACGTTTGGCCGTGAAAGGGGCCTGCGAAGTCTATGTGTATTCTAGACCATGGCCCTTGGGGTTTTTCCCATTCCCTAACTGGTGCTGTTGGGGGATCTGGTCTGGATTCTTGGCAGGGGTTACATTTCCCCACCCACTCTGTGATGTCCTTGTCCATCTGGGGCCACCAAACATAGCTGTGGGCCAGTCCCTTCATCCTTACAATCCCTGGGTGCCTTTCATGCAACATTTTTAAGACTCTTTTCCTTAGACATACGGATACAATAACACAGTCATCCCACAACAAACAACCCCCTTGCATTGCCAGTTCGTCTTTTTTTGTTTGCAAATACTTTGAATTCCCCACCCTCAGTCTTTGCCAGCCAACCCCTCATGACCCAACTCATGACCACTCTCAGCACGTGATCCTTTGCCGAGGCTCTTGCTACTTTTGTTGATGTGAGAGGCCCTGAGTCCAAAACATCAATAAGGAGGATGGGTACTTCTGGTGTTCGGTCCTCTAGAATGTCTGGCAACGGACAGCGGCTGAGGGCGTTTGCATGCCCCAAGCTTAGTCCCGGTCGGTGGGCAAGTTTGTAGGAGTAAGTCGCCAGAAAAATTGTCCACCGGCCAATTGACAAGGCAGAGGGGGTGGGCCGATCCCCAGCGAGGAGGCCCAGAAGTGGTTGATAGTCCGTAACAAGCTCGAAATTCCACCCAAATAAGTATTCGTGGAATTTCTTGCCCCCTGAAATGTCTGCTAGTGCTTCTCTGTCCAGCTGGCTGTAGTTCCACTCTGCACTGGACAGGGTTCAGGAGTAGTATGCGATGGGTGCCTCTTGTCCATTTGGCAGTCTATGGCTTAACATGGCTCCCACGCTGAATGGGGATGCGTCACAGACTAGGACAAGCGGCAATGTCGTATTGTATTGAATTATGAAGCTGTCTGCAGACAAAAGTTTCTTTATGGCTGTGAAGGCGGCAGCTTCAACCTTTCCCCAAACCCAGGGTGCATTCTTAGTCAATAGCCGATACAGGGGTTCGGCGACCATTGCCTTGTCTCTTAAGAAGATAGTGTAAAAGTTAAGGAGACCCAAGAAAGCCTGTAGCTCCAATTTGTTTTTTGGTGTTGGTGCGTTTTGGATAGCCTGTATCTTGCTTTCAGTGGGGGGGGGGGGTATTTTTATTTATTTATTTATTTGCTTAAATTTCTATACCGCCCTTCTCCTTCCGGACTCAGGGCGGTGTACAGCCAAACTAAAAACCATTGAATACAAAAGTTAAGACTCTTTAAAATAATTTAAATAGAATTTGGCCCATGATTTAAAACAATTCAAATTAAAATCCATATAAAACTTTAAAAAACCAAGTATGGGGTATGCCCATCCCATCAACCCGGTATCCCAAAAACTCCACAGAGGGCACTGCGATCATGCACTTGTTCCTCTTTACACGGAGGCCAGCACTCCTGAATTTCTCCCATACTAGTCTGAATCAGTCCCCTAGTTGTTTCTCACCTGTTGCACTTATGAGGACATCATCAAAATAGGGTACCACCCCTGGCAGTCCTTGTAACAGATGCTCCATGGTACTTTGGAATAGTCCGGGGGCTATGCTGACTCCAAACTGTAATCTTGTATATTTGAAGGCATCTCTCTGTGTTACTATGGTCTGTGCCTCCACGATAGTGCCATCTACCAGTAGTTGCTGGTAGGCCTGCACAAGATCGAGTTTTGTGAATATCTTGCCAGGGCCCAGCGAATGGAGTAAATGATGCACAATTGGAACGGGGTACGCGCTCTGCTGTAAAGTCTTATTTATCGTGCATTTGTAATTGGCGCAGATGTGCACAGACCTGTCTGCCTTGACTGGGGTCACTATAGGGGTTTCCCACTTGGCGTGGTCTACTGGGACTAACACCCCCTGTTTAATCAGTTTGTCCAATTCTAAGTCAATCTTTGGTTTGAGTGCGAAGGGCACTCGTCTAGTCTTAAGCCTGATCGGAGCTACATTAGGGTCAAGATTAAAGGAAATAGGGTCCCCACCTACTTGGCCAGCCGGTCATCGAGTACGTCCTGGAACTCCTTCATCAGGTCGTCTCTCAGGCTGCTGTCGCTCCTGGCTGGCTCGCCGCTTGCGCTGTGGACTCCAATGCCTATTCCAAGGGCATTGAACCAGTCCAGGCCCAGGAGGCTCGGTAGGCGTTTGCTGACTACGGTGAGGGGTAGCTTCTTCCGGTACTCTCCATACATGACCTGGAACGTGCCCACTCCATCCACAGGGATGCGATTTCCCTGGTAGTCTTGAAGCCATATCCGCTGGGACTGTAGCTGATTCCTTTTCAGGCCCAGAAGGATTGTCTTCAGGGTGGCCCAAGACATGATTGATAGGGATGATCCCGTATTGATCTCCATCTCACATGGGCTCCCCTCGATCTCAACTGTGGTGTGGACCTTTTTTTCGATGGTCGCGCTTGCCTGGCCGATCCTGGAGCTGCAGGTCTCGTGGTTTTGAAACTTGTGCCTTTTTCTGGAGTCGCCATCTTTGCTGCTCCGCTTGTGTAGCACCAGCTCTGATTGGCTGTAGCTGTCTCTTGGCTTGGGGTTATTTGGTAGGCTTGCCCAGCAGACTCTTGCCAAATGTCCCCTTTTTTTTGCAATGTCTGCAGATGGCGTCCCTGAACTTACAGGTCTGCCTTTGGTGTCATCCTCTGCAGCTTGAGCAGCTTCCATGTCGCTCTCTCTGCTCGCATTTCTGCCTCTTGTTTTGGAAGATGTCTTCATCTGACTCTTCCTCACTGTCGGTCTGGGTCGCCTCACGGTGTACCGGTGTCAACCTCGGGGTAGCTTGTGAGGTGGCTGGATGTTGCAGGGTCTCCGCAGTCTTGGTGGACGACTCGTGTGCCCTTGCTTCATTGAGGGCGCTGGGTAAAGTCAGGTTAGGCCTTGCGAGCAGCTGTCTCTGAAGGTGTATATCTCTAACACCACAGATTAGTTGCTCTAGGAGCGTGTCATCGAGGTCCTGGTACTCACAATGCGTTGCAGCCTTATGCAGGGCAGCCATGTAAGCACTGATTGGCTCTCCTTCTTTCTGCACTCACTGCCGGAACTCGTAGTGTGCTTTAAGCAAGGCTTGCAGCACTTCCCATGATACGGTTTGGACCAGCATCGGTTCTGAAAGTGACTCAGCCATGTCAAACACGTCTGGCCCACAGTGGCTCAGGAAGAGTGCCCTTTTTTGGTTGCCTGGAAGGTTTTTCAGGTTGCTGGCTTCCAAGGAGCACTCGAACTGGATCATGTACGACCTCCACTTCTCTCTTGCTAGGTCGAAAGGTTTTGGCGGTACATATGCAGACATCATGATAGTCTTGCTATGTACAGAGCTCATCAGCCTGGTTGAATCCGCTATTGTTAGCTCTTTTTCGGCTTGCTTCTCGTTGCCTCAATCCCACCCTTGTTGCCAATGTTATGTTGGACGATTGAGGAGGCAGAAGCAAGGTAGTGCATGACAACAGCTCTTTAATGTAGTGTGAACTTCAGCAAAGGTTACAGCAGTATAGCTCCCTTTATATACCTTGTTGGCCAGGGCGCTGACCAATCACAATTGACCCATTGTATTTCAAATCTCCCGCCAAAACTTACATACATAACATGGAAGCTGTTTAAGAAAGAAAGAACCACAACATGCAGTTCTGGAAGAGCTGACAAATTAGCTTGATAAGTACAATGATTTTTATACAGTTTCTGAAATGCTGCAGAGGGTTGTGCAATATAGTAAGCTCTGTGTCTATTGCTATTGCTATTCTAATGGTGGTGAGTTAATCCTATTATGTCCTAAAGGTCATGCCCTGTTCTTAGAATTTGAATGGAAAAGGATATACATTTTAATCCCATCGCTGGAGGAGAAGGTGATTTGTTTGTGAATAGGCTGGCTCAATCTTTCCTAATGGACATCTTCTGTAAACTATTAAGAAAGACTGGGGGCTGCTTTCTGCCTCTAAGAATATGTTTCTCCATTTCTCCTTTGGGGAAATATAATATTCTACCTCTTTTAAAATTCTCCAAATATTTCATTCTCTAGGAGGGGTGGGTTCCCACACATGGATAGAGGAAATGTTTTTCTTAGAACAGAAGAGGTGGTGGTGGTGTTCCAGGAGGGCAGGGCTGTGGTTGTCAGCCTTACCAATGCTTCCTGTCAGAGGATCCCACTACTGGGTGGTTCCTCCCCTCCCCCTAACTCTTTGCCTGCCCTGAGAAGAGAAGGGCAACTGCGGCAGATGGAGACTCAGTTCCTATTCCAGAGCAGGAGCAAAGCGCCCCTCTACTTGCCTCTTTTTCCAGCCTCTCATCTCTCTCTTTCTCTCATCTTTCTCTTTCTCCCTCTCTCTTTCTCCCTCTCTCTTTCTCCCTCTCTCATTTGTGCGTGTGTGCGTGCATGCGTGTTCCCTCTTGAACCATTTCCAAAAACAGGTGAGGGTTGGATTTGTTTGGGTTTTTTTTTTTTTTTGCTGATGTTATTCTTTCTTCTTTGGGGGCTTTTTACCATATGATTTAAATCAAGAGTCATTTCAGGTTCCCAGATAAATGAAACTCTTTCGTCCCGCTGCTGTGGTTCACTGTCGGCTGGCTGCCCCCCCCCGCCCTTCCCTCCCCCTCACTCCTCACCTGTCCTGAGAAGAGAAGGATGACGGTGGCAGATGGAGACTTACTCTGTATTCCAAGAGAAGCGCCCCTCTACTTGCCTCTTTTTCCAGCCTTTGTTGGGAAATGCACGACTTTTCTCCATGCCTAGACGCATTGTAATGGACTCCAGGAGGAGGGGAGGTGACACCGTCTTCCCCATTGTGCAGCGCGCTAAGTTTAAGTGCAAAAGCAGCAAGCAGCCACAGAGGCGGTGAGAGGAATATGGGGAGATGCGCCCGAGCTGCTGTCTCAGGGTGGTAGAAAGTCCCCATATTCCTCTCACTGCCTCCATGCCAACAGTCACTCCTTTTGCAACACAAGGTTTATTTTGGTATCTTTCCAGAGGCAGAAAGAACATGGCCGAATTTCCTTACAGTGTGGGTGTAGGGGGTGGGGAGTGGGGTTGGGGAGTGGGGGAGAGGGAGGAAGGAAGAGAGAGAGAAAGAAAGAAACAGGAAGATATTTTTGGATTTCACCACTGGTTTGTTTGGAGGATTGGTGGTGGTGGGAATGCACAGTCCTCCAGGATGGAGAGCAGGGCAAGAGAAGGCTCCGAAGTTCATTTGAGTGGTGGAGGAAAACTCAAAGCATTGGGGGCTTCAGAAGGGGCAGAATGTGCTTCAAAATATACAGTTCCTGGTTCTAACAGTGAGTGATGTCAAGTTGGCCATGCCCACCCAGTCACATGCCCACCAAGCCAAGCCATGCCCACCAAGCCACGTCCACAGAACCAGTAGCAAACATTTTTACATTTCACCCCTGCTCAAGACCCTATCCAACAAAATGCAGTTGTGAGAAAAGTACGGTCCTGTACGGTAGGATGGGTAGAAATTTATTAGAGAAAGATTCAACTGGAGCTAAGGAGGAATTTCTTGTCAGTGAGAGCAATTAAGCAATGGAACAGCTTGTTTCTGGGAATTGTGGGTGCTCCATCATTGGAAGTTTTGAAGAAACTAGCATTTATCTAGGATGGAATAAGGACTCCTGACTTGGGGAGCAGTTGAACTAGAAGATCTCCAAAGTCCCTTCCAGCCTTATGAGTCTATGAGTCTATATCATCTGGAGCACATAAGTACACAAAGGTAGTACCTTTGAGAATGTGGTGGCACATCAGCTCCCGCTGGTCCTGGATGAAGTGGATTACCTCGTCCTGTACCAATCGGGTTTCAGGCCCGAGTACAGCACGGAGACGGCATTGGTCGCTCTGGTGGATTATCTCTGGAGGGCCCGGGACAGAGGTTATTCCTCTGTTCTGGTCCTATTAGATCTTTTGGCGGCATTTGATACCATCGACCACGGTATCTTGCTGCGTCGCCTCGAGGGGTTGGGAGTGGAAGGCACTGTTCTACGGTGGTTCTCCTCCTACCTCTAGGATCAAACGCAAGCGGTGTTGGCAGGGGGGCAGAGATCGACCTTGAGGCCCCTCACTTGTGGGGTGCCTCGGGTCGGTTCTCTCGCCCCTTCTGTTCAACATCTATATAAAGCCGCTAGGGGAGATCATCCGTGGTTTTGGGGTGAGGTATCATCAGTATGCGGATGATACTCAGCTTTTCATTTCCACCCCGAACCAACCCAGTGATGCCCTCGACGTGATGGCCCAGTGCCTGGAAGCGGTACGGGTCTGGATGGGTAGAAACAGATTGCAACTCAAGCCGGCCAAGACCTAATGGCTGTGGGTACCGGCATCTCGGTTCAGTGGAGAGGTGCCATCGCTGACTATAGGGGGTGAAGTTTTGCCCCCTGTAGACAGGGTGCACAACTTGGGCGTCCTTCTGGATTCACGGTTGAGCTTAGAAGACCAGATAACGACCGTGACCAGGGGGGCATTCGCCCAGATACGTCTGGTGCGCCAGTTGCATCCCTACTTGGACCGAGATGCCCTACACACAGTTACTCACGCACTGGTCACCTCACGGATTGACTACTACAACGCTCTCTACATGGGGCTGTTCTTGAGGACTACTCGGAGGCTTCAGCTGGTGCAAAATGCAGCCGCGCGGGTTGTGATGGGAGAATCCTGATACTCCCATGTTACACCTCTCCTGTGCGGTTTGCATTGGTTGCCGGTTGCCCTCCGGGTGAGATTCAAGGTGCTGGTGATGACCTACAAAGCCCTATATGGCTTAGGACCAGGATATTTGGCGGACCACTTACAGCCAGCAACGATATCCCATCGCCCGGTTCGTGCCCATAGAGAGGGCCTACTCAGGGTGCCATCAGCTAGACAGTGATGGCTGGCGACTTCCAGGGGTAGAGCCTTCTCAGTGGGTGTGCCTACCCTATGGAATCAACTTCCCTTGGAACTCTGATTAGAGCCTGACCTTCGCATCTTCCGCCATGAATTAAAAACTTGGCTGTTTAAATCCCTCGACCTGGACTGATAATGGGGTTTTAAGGCTTAATTTAAATTTTTTAATTTTTAGACTTCATTTTATATTGTGGCTTTGTTTTATTGTTGTGAGCCGCCCTGAGTCCATTGTGAGATAGGGCGGCATATAAGCCGAATAAATAAATAAATAAATAAATAAACCTGCATTACCTTGTGATTATTTGATTGTGAAAAGACACATTTTGTTTAAAGAAATGCAGACAAGTATCACATATATTTTTTTAACCTTCAAATGATACATATTTAAAAAATAATATTTCTGCAGTCACATTTCTGATTATTGCCTTGCAGATTAACCCTGTCCAGATTCCCTTTGTCATACAACATAAATGAACTACCCTTACTTCCTCTATATTTTGCCTGTACTCTGTTCATAAGAAATTTAAAAAGTATTGTTGTGACTAACATAAAGTTGTATTGCAATAAGCTGTATATGAAACTCTAATTTTAGAGTTACCTTCATTTTGCATTTTTCCCCTTCCATCAAAGCAAAGTAGTCCAGAGAAAAACAAGAATCAATTGATTAGATTGTTGGGGGATTTATCTGTGTGTTTTGAGAACATTTAGAAGAAAAAATCCTAATTATTATTCTTCCCAACCTTCAGGCTATGGGGGTGTCAGAGTCATCCATCCATCTTATTGGGGTGAGCCTTGGAGGACACGTTGGGGGCCTGGTGGGCCAATTCTATGAAGGCCACCTTGGAAGAATTACTGGTAAGGAAAGCAGCAAGGTGAAAATATTTAGTATGGTTTATGACACTTTTTTTAATATACTAATATTTGAAGAGTGCTTAATTTAGCTCTTTAATTATATTTTGAGGCGCAATGATTAAAGGCACTGAGATTGCTGATAGCCTCAGTTTGAGACCCAAGCTCCATGTGACAGGGTGAGCTCCTGTTACTTGTCCCAACTCCTGCCCACCTAGCAGTTCAAAAGCATGCAAATGCAAGTATATAAATAGATACCACAGAAAACTTGCCTTAGGCTCCAAGATGATTCTGAACTAAGGCCCTGCAATAACTTTTTTTTCCCAAAATGAAGAGATTGTGCATATTTATATATTATATAACTAATGTCATATAGATTTTGTTCCTTTTAGATTTTTCAATTAATTGTGCCATCTTGTTCTATAGCTTTGATCAACCTTCTGTTTGGCTATCATGCTGACAAAACAACTAGTTGGTTTTGCAAAAGATTTAAACAGTTCCCAATAATTATAGATGTAGAGGTTTAGCAATAGTATTGAATAAAGCTCCTATAAATAAGAGACTTTTTAAAACATTTTATTCAAAGAAATGTTTTCATTGTGATTTGAGCTGATTCCTAATTTCATCTCTCAAAGCTTTTTTCAAACAAAATAATAGTAATAGAAACATGGAAAGGATTATGATGATGATTGAAGAATTTAGTTTTGTTTTAGTTTCTTATGAAAAATGCCACAAGTTCAATTCTGTTTCAACAATTCAGGCCCTACCTTCTGAATCACAAATGGTCCATTTCAGGTGACCTTGTACAGGAAGACCTTGCTGTCTTCCAAATTCACCCAATGAAAAGTGTAACTGGTTGCCACTTATTGTTCATCATGTTTCAGCTCTGGATCCAGCGGGGCCAAAATACACAAGAGCCAGCCCTGAGGAGCGTCTGGATCCTGGGGATGCTCTCTTTGTAGAAGCCATTCACACAGATTCAGATAGTAAGCTAATGACCTGCTTTCCAATCATATTTCAGTTTTATTTATTTTTTTAAAGACAATAACATTTCAGGTGTACTCATTTCTAAAATTGTTTTTGTATCCTTCTTGAAAATAATTGTTTACTGTTAATTTCCACTTTTTAAGATGTGGTAATAATCGTAAATAATAGATGCTGTTTGTCTGTCATAGCTATACTATCTCATCTTAGTTCTTCTGATGGGGTGACTTTGGGTTTATGGATCAACAATTCCAGGGAAGAACTGTACTACCTTGAGCTCTGAATGGGGTTGAACTCTCAGAAGCGATATGCAATCTGGGCAGCCTCCTGCTCCTGTTCAAGCAGCAGCTAGTTTGTGGCCCAAAGGGCTTTTTTGTGCAAATAAATTTTGGGTGTTAATTGTGATCATTCCAGATTTGAGAATTCTTGCTCATAGTCACCTCCAGCTTGGATTATTGTTAATGCTGTACAAATGGAATGCCTTGAAAAGCATTTTAAATATAAAGCTGGTATAGAATGCAATGGTCTGGGTTGTGATGGAATATCTTGTTACCCATGGGTAACCCCACTG
This sequence comes from Ptyas mucosa, assembly GCA_012654045.1. Classification (NCBI taxonomy): domain Eukaryota; kingdom Metazoa; phylum Chordata; class Lepidosauria; order Squamata; family Colubridae; genus Ptyas; species Ptyas mucosa. The sequence continues at coordinate 5,595,387 of WNWU01000064.1, read as the reverse complement.
TTTTCGGACTGCACTTGTTGCCAATCAGCATCCGGTCCATTAAGGATCCAGATCTTCTCTTCTATGCATCTGCTCATCTAATCAAATCAAAGAGTGTCAAACATCTTCTAAGTCCTGTCTTCTAGGGATGCCATCTGATAGGACCTTGGAAACAAATATTCTCAATTGCTGGCCCTAACTTTAGAACATTCTCCCTATAGAATTCCACTCTATTCTTTGTCTCTTGGGTTTCAGGAGAACAATTATGACCTGGCTATTCTATCTATCCCAAAAGGAAGGAATGTTGCAATTGTTGGAGTGACCTGGCACACAAATGGTTTGGGGTCCGTCCATCCCCCATCCCCCCCCCCCACATTACTGTGATACTATTGGGATTTTTTTACCTTTTTTAAAAACTGCAGTCTTTCAAAGTTCAAACTTCTTCAGAATGCATTTTACAATTTGCAATTAAAGTTAATCAGTAACTATAATACTTCACACAGTTCAGTTGTATGCATATTTTGTGTGTTTCAACAGTTGGCTTTCTTTTATTTGCATGGCCAATAATTAGAACAGAATTAGAATATTCCAGAATATTCTGGAAAAAAAATCTTGTGAAAAGATCTGTTTCGTGCCTATATGTATCTACATATGTGTGATCAGTGCTTCCAGTTACAGCTTTGCTATAGATATCTGCATCATTTTAAAAGCAATGATTCTAACATAGATTTTTTTCTAGATTTTGGTATCCAAATACCCGTGGGGCACATTGATTACTATCTTAATGGAGGGAAAGATCAGCCTGGATGTCCCCGTTTCATATTATCTGGTAATAATGGTTCTTGGGTGATTATTTGAAGCTGCTTTTCTGTCAAAGCAGTGTCTCTTGTATAGATACAGTAAATACAATCTCATTAGGAATATCTGTATCAATAAATGGGGATTAAAGGAGGTTGCCAGAAAGGTTCAGTAAGAGAATTTAAGGGGAATTCTCTATTAATTTTTCCCTTTGAGGATCTTTTCACTTTCTATCAAATCACAGCACAAACTGAGCAGGCAGCAGTCTCTTTTCTTCTGTGGAGTTCACATGTCTATGAGATTCTATTAAGTAGTTTCCAATAGTTAAAACAGCTTTTTCTCCCTTCTTCTAATAGTGTTCAAGGACAGTCTAAAATTTGTTAGACTTTGTCACTCATTATTTTGGAACGAATGCAGAAGGCTGCAATAACTGCAGAGGCAATATGGTAGAAGCAATCAGGGTAACTATCAACATTGGGGATATTAAAAGCCAAACTGCTACAATATTCTCTTGAGTCAAGGATAAGTGGTAAGCAATTCAGCAGTGGGAAAAGGCCCTTAGTCAAGAATTTGTACTTACATTTGGAAAGCTGCTTGTGGCCTGGCCAGCCTCCTGATTTATTTGTAGAAATGCAAATACAAGAGCATTTGGACGGTGGACATTTGAGCTGGACATAGGCTCAAATGGAGGCTATACAGCTATCTTTCCCGGTATACATTAATTTAGATTCCTGTACTGAGTAGACTGTTGGACTCAATAGTCAAATCAGTGTTTCTCACCTTCAGCAATTGTAATATGTATGGACTTCAGCTGGCAGAATTCTTCAGTCAGCATGTTGGGAATTGAAGTCCACACATCTTTAAGTTGCTGAGGTTGAGAAACAGTAACTTAATAATCAAAGTGGTTTGACAATTATCAAAGAAAATTTTGTGCATAGGATAATAGGATAAGATAGCTTCAATTTCTACTTGTGCTTTAAAATCCCAGCAAACTGAAAAATAAAAATGTATTTTATGTACCGTAAGCTGTAAATGACATGTTTTGACTTATTTGCTATTCTATTAGATATAATGCAAATTTATAGTTAAAGCATAAGAACAAATCAGTTAAAGTATATTTAATCCATTAATTGAAATCTTCTTCAGGTCTGGTTTAAAAGCTTGGCATCTTCCTAAATTAAAAATCTCTTTCTCTTAAGTTTATATTTTAGCTTTTCGTTTCACTTTTTTTAACCAAAAATATTTAGATTTTTTAAAAAAATGATTAGAAAACCACTAAGTTAATCTTTGGTTTTTTGTTTTTGTTTTTTAAAGGCAAGGAAAGGGACATTCATCCAGTTTTGACCATTTTGAGCCACCGTGGTGCAGTGGGTAGAATACAGTACCGCAGGCTACTTCTGATGACTGCTGGCTGCCTGCAATTTAGCAGTTCAAATCTCACCAGGCTCAAGGTTGACTCAGCCTTCCATCCTTCTGAGGTTGGTAAAATGAGGACCCAAATTGTTGGGGCAATATGCTGACTCTGTAAACCACTTAGAGAAAGCTGTAAAGCACTGTAAAGCAGTATATAAGTCTAAGTGCTATTGCTATTTTTAAAGAAAAGATTGCTATACATTTCCACAGAGAACCATTTGATGTACTTGTTAAGACATCAGGCCAGAAACTCTGAGAACATAAGACTCAGAACCAATGGATGACTTTGGGTCAGTCATTCTCTCTCAGCCCTAAAAAGCAGGCAACCCATTTTGGAAAAACCTTGCCATGAAAACTGTAGGGATTAATCCAAGAAGTCACTGGCAGTCAAGACAAGTCAAAATCACCAACAACCACACTTCCCTATTGTCAGGCCATTTCTCCCTTTTTATTGCTTTTCAATTGTTATGCCAATTAAAACTTTTTTAAAAAAAAATAGTGAAACTGTAATCAGGTTTATATTTTGAAGGCTAAGAAAGAAATTAAAAATAATGAGAAATGGCACTAGCCACCAAAATGATGACATATCTGTCGCTTCATACACTGTGTCTCTTTTCCTTTCCAGGCTACAAATACCTGATCTGTGACCATCTGAGGGCTGTGCATTTCTACATCAGTGTCTTGAAAGATTCCTGCTCAGTGATGGCTTTCCCTTGTTCCAGTTATAAGAATTTCTTAGCTGGTCACTGTTTAGATTGCTTCAATCCTTTCTTGCTCTCCTGTCCCACAATTGGTATGTTACTTCTACAGTGATCTCAGAACCTAAACTTTGAGAATTTGGGATGTGAGTGAAATTAGGATATGGCAGGTCTTCCATCTTCTGTGAGATATGAGCTTCTGATTAGATGACAAATGAAATCAAGATCTCTGTTGAGGACATAATATTTTATTGAAAGTTCTGTCAAAGTTAAAACTTGCATACTCCAAATCTGAACAATTCTAAAATGTAAGTTGTTGAAATGTTTGATTCCAATTCCCTGTCAGACTTTTCTCTTTATTTTCCAAGTATATAGACAGTAAATGCAGCAGTAATAACGCAATTTTGTTCCTGTTCCCAAATTTATTTTTAAAAAAGGAACAGAGAAAGAAAGAATTAAATATCCATATTTACACCAGGAAGGGGGAGAAAAAGAGTAGAAACAGTTGTTGTATTGAAGAACTCAGTCCAATCCTAAGAGTCAAGATTCCTAGAGTTTTTGTACAGTAGCAAATTTTGGAACTGAATTTTTGCTGTGACAACAGGAAAAGCTGTTAAGACAGCAATTAATTGTTCTCACTCTCTTGCCTATCCCCTGCTGGTGTTTAATGGCATGACAGTTACACATTAAGCCTGCAGAAAACATGGTCTGGAATCGAGAAGAGGATAATGTAGATGGCAATTAAAATTCATAATTCATAATTCATAATTTTATTTGTCAAGCATATATAAGATAACAGGTAAAAGTATAAACATAATTTGAATACATGAAAAGAGTAAGTAAAAAAGGAATATTAGGACAGGGACAGTAGGCATGCTGGTTCACTTATGCATACCCCTTACACATCTTAGGAATGGGGTGAGATCAACACTAGACAGTTTACAGTTAAAGTTTTGGGGGTTTGGGGAAGAAATTACAGAGTCAGGTAGTGCATTCCAGGCATTAACCACTCTGTTACGGAAGTCATATTTTCTGCAATCGCGTTTGGAGTGGTTTACCTTGAGCTTGTATCTATTATTTGTTCGTGTATTGTTGTGGTTGAAGCTGAAGTAGTCATTGACAGGAAGGACATTGTGGCAGATCATTTTATGTACTATGCTTAGGTCAGACTAAAGTCGGCGTAGTTCTAAGTTGTCTAAGCCCAAAATTTGGAGCCTGCTGGCATAAGGTATTTTATTGCGGTTAGAGGAATGGAGGACTCTTCTCATAAAATATCTCTGGACTCTCTCGATTGTATTTATGTCCAATATGTAGTGCGGGTTCCAGACAGATGAGCTGTATTCAAGAATTGGTCTAGCAAATGTTTTGTATGCTCTAGTTAGTAGTACAATATTACCAGAGCAGAAGCTATGCAAGATTAGATTAACAACTCTTAATGCCTTTTTGGCATTGTTATTACAGTGGGCTCTGGCACTTAGATCTTTAGAAATGAGTACTCCAAGGCTGCCTATTGTGTTTTAAAAATGAGTGTATCTTCTAAGACCTTTCCTTACTTGCACTGAACTCCAGTACAAATATGCCAGCGCAGCATTTGTTTGTTTGTTTGTTTACTATCTTCCCATAACATTGTTTTCATTTCAGAGTGTCTACTGTATAGGCATGGTCAAAAATTCAAGAGATCAGCCACAAGGGTGTGATTGAAGCTCCGTTTTAATGTGCAATACACCTAAAAATCAGATGGAGCTATGATTACAAAATCATGGCCACTATCTTGACATTTTAAATTATACTCTGTGGATATCCCTGCTTGATCTCATTCATAGTCCAAACAAAGACTGGTTTAAGTTATCATGGGCTATTCCAGTGTTAAAATAGTGTTCCCCTGCTATCTGACAGTTTCAAGGTACTTCTAAATATTGAGACTTTGTCATTCATTATCTTGGAAGGAAGATAGGCAACTGACAGAGACTGAAAACAGAGGAAATAGAAGGAGGATAAAGATAAGCAATAAGGACAACATTTGATTTGAGAACAGCAAATTTCATGCCAGTATCTGCCCAGTCAAGGATGAGTGAAGAGCACTTTAGCTCAGCACCAAGGAAAGGGACACTTGTTTGCTATTTAAATGAAAAGTGAGACCTACAAAATCTCAAATTTGATGCCCAATGCTAACTGCATGTTCACTCTTTACTTATGCACCAGAGAATTCCATTTTCTTCTGTATTATAATGTTGATTTAGGACTTTTGGACAATGGAGGACTCAACATGAAAACGTTACCTAGAGAGGTTAAAGTTTACTTGGCCACAGCTGCATCAGCACCATACTGTGGTGAGTAATTGAAAATTGAAAACTTTCTTCTGAATATCAGTGGACAATAATTTAGAATTCAGATCCAATGATACTGATAGCTTTCAGATGTAAAATGAACACACAGTATAGACAATCTTCCTCTTGATTTTGTAATTAAAGTTCTGCTTTAAAGCTCCTCACTGAGATTCAGTTGTTTACATCTGTCTCTATTGGAAAAGATAGTACCAACAGTACTAACCTATATGTTCAAATGAGGAAGAGAGGCAAGACTAGATCTGGGAGAAAACTAACATTTCATTTAGGATGGTAAAAATTGTTAATTGGCTGAATTCATTGTCTTTGAGATATAAGGAGAACAAGAAGGAATCCAATCTTATTCCTATCTTTAAAACAAAACAAAACAGGAGAATCTAGACAAATTGATACCTGAGAAGATTCTAGAATAAACTTATAATGTTTTAATTAACTATTTGTGGTGTATTATTCAACAGCTCACAGAAAATATTCCTATGTTCTCCCATAATAAAAAGTACTATAAACCAATTATTAATTTATTTTAAAGGATCTGACTGATGAGTGGGGAGATATTCTTGTATGAGTTTACAAAGAACCTAGCAACAATTTTCTTTTTAATAATGGAGGCTAATCATGTTTAATGCTTTCTGCCAAGAATGTGTTTTCTGTATTGCTTAGTACACCATACACTTGTGGAGTTCCACTTGCAACAGAGGAGAACTTCAGATACCAATATTGAGATAACTTTTCTCACTAGCAACTCCTCAGCTAGCACCAGCTTCATCATGTGAGTAATAATGGACAGTCCCAATGTCTTCTTTTGTTCCTTTCAGTTTGCACAATCATCCAATAGGCAGCCTAATCTTAACTAGCCAAAATGGTTGTGAGCTGTCAGACTTGCTGAATCCGTTGTATGTCAAATCTAACTCCCTCTTGACTCCGAATATGTGGTGCATGTTTGCTTGTTTTAAGCTTCTCTTGGATTCAGTCTGCTGCAGGATAATATAAAACTAACCCAGCCTGTCTTCACTTAGCACCAGCATTATAAATATCTGCCCAGACTGACTAAAATTTGGACCTGGTATAACACTTTTCTTCTTCTAGCCCACTCTCATCCCATATTTTATTTTTCACATCATATATTGGCAGATCTTTTTTTTCAGAAAAAAATCAACTTAGTTGGCAGAAATGATTTCTGGAACATACCCTAACACCACCCACTGACACTTATTTAATTAGGATTGTGCCATGGGTGTTTCCACATAATATTATAATAGAAACAGAGCCAGATACATTTGTATTTGAAGCATGTAGATTTGTGGTATTAGTCTATGAAAACATGAGCAATTGTGCAGTTGCAGAATTTTCTGTAGTGTTTAACTAAATGTTCAAAATCAGGGTTTACTGAAGTCTCCGAAAATTATTACTTTGATTGCTTGTGTAAGTAGTGGAGCCACATCAACTTTCTTTACTATCAGCTTCTTAATTTTGCAGCTAAATGAATAACCAAGAAAAATGCTAAGTGCAATCTTAAATATACATTATGTGCACACAGACAATGTTGAATTTACAGTGCAGAGAGAGTGGCCAGATGCTGCCAGATGTTGAAGCAAAACTAAGCAAACAACTGCAGTTATTTAGGAATGCTGATTTTGCTTTTACTGCAGTGCTTGATTCTTTCCAATGTGTTTTTCTCTTCTCTTGCACTTCAGCGAATATGTGCAAAATAAAGGTGTTGCAGAGAGCATAGAATTTCCTTTGGATCCTCATGGAAAATGGCCTGGCTCTCATTAAGAGTGATTCAGAGCTCATTCTGCAGTTTGACTATAGCTCTTCCCTACAATGTATTTATATTTCTCCAAAAAGTCAATAAAACTTTGGATCCTCTTCTCACATTTTATATCCTATTGGGCTTCACAGACCCAAGCAACAAATGCTGGGCAAAGGCTTGCTGATTCATTCCGCTCCACTATGCCAGATAGAAAGTGTGATGTTGAAGCAGCGTCACAAGTTTTGGAAGAGGAACAAAGATGAGCCACCTATTGTTGGGCACTTTTGTACTGCACTTCTACCTGTGGATACAAAGTAAGTAAGGAATACATTTTTTCTAGCAAGAAAAATATTGAGAGATTCTTTGTTTGAATTTTAATTTATTTGGGGATACTGCAATTTTAATTTATTTGGGGATAAGTTAATTAAGATGCATTTGGAGCATTTTCCTTTTTCACTAGTCCATATGGGATATTTATTATAAAATATATGAGATTGGAACTCTTGCTTTTAGCTTAAACAGTCTCAGAGGCGTTGGGCAGCTCCAAGCAGCACTATTTCCATTCCTTAATTCATCTTTTTTGAAAGCAGTGGTAAAATCATTTTTGCTTGTGCCAATTGTAAACTGGCATAATATTTGCTTGACATGACCTCAGTGCTTATCTCATCACCGTAACTATTGCCAAGTGGTAGTCTTTGTTGCATGCAGAAGTTAAGAAAGGATAAAAGATTTAAAAAAGGATTAGGGATTTCCTTGGTTTCCTTTCCACCCATGAAATGTCACCAGCCAGCATTACAATATCCACCACTTGCTCTCCTTAATATGAGTTGGTGGTGGGGCTGGGGGGAAAGCCAAGAACAAGCAAAACTGCCATAATTTGTTCTTGCCTAAATTAAGGCCCAATAAGGACCTTTAAGGTTACTCAAGTACGAATAGTGAATCAGATGAAATCAGTTTCATTAGAAGAGGAACCAAACTTAAAATTAAGGACTAACACAAATTGATCCATCTCCATTTCTTCATGTTACCACTGGTAAAGTTGGTTGAAACAGTCATCCTTTCTTTAAGAAATTGCAAAGGCAATTTAGAAAATGAAAATTAATAAAGGCATTAAGGAGCAATATATTCCAGGAGCCATTGGTGGTTGTTTTTTCCCCAGTGTATCTTATTTTCTTACCTTTTACTTTTCTTGATGTGCCTTTTCCCATGCCAGTTGAAATAATTTAAGTTTTGAGAAGCTGCTGTTTAAAGGGGCAATATAGCCTAACATCATATTAGATCAACATGTCCTTTTACATGAGAAACATAGAGAGTGGCATTTGGGAGAGAAACAGAATAGAAGAACTAAGTACCATATTTTTCAGAGTATAAGACGCACCTTTTTACCCCCAAAAAGGGGGTGAAAATCTGGGTGCATCTTATACGCCGAATGTAGCCCTGCCCACCCACCGGCCCCCACCCTTTGGACATTTTCAGGCAGTTCCAGGTGGCAGGGATCTGGGTCAGGGCACAGCCTGAGGAACAACCCTCTTCGGGACGGTCGGGGGGGATCTGCCCGGCAGCTTCGGGGAACAAGGCGGGCCCCACAGTTTGTGGCAGGTCACCCCTCTGGCCGCCCAGCAGGCAGCTTTTTTTGGCATCAGGATTCCAAAGGAAAGCGTTTTCGGGCGGCAGACCCACGATCCTCTTCCCGATTCCAAACATGGGGTGTGCAGAGGCTAAAAAAGTGCATCACTTTTCAGGCGGCAGATCTGGCCAGGAGGAAAGAGAAGGTGAGTCTTCTGAGAAGGAGTCGGCAATCCCCTCCCCGAATCCAAAACGGTTCCCAGTTCCCCGCTGCACATTGCAGGGGAACTGGCCACCTGCCACCTGAAACACGGCTTTGAGAATTGTATTGGGGAATCTGGGCAGTGGTGGCTGGAAAGGAGGGACGTTTCACTTTAGGAGCTCCCGTCTGGCTCGCTCGGCTCCTGGGTGTGGAGAGGGCTTAGGCAGCAGCAGCAGCAGCAGCTCCTCACATTGCTGGGGAGTGAAGTCATTGTGACCATTGTCTGCCCTGAGCTGCCTGCAGGGCGGCCAGAGGGGTGACCAGCTGCAAATCATGGTGCTCGCCTTATTTTCCCTGAAGCTGCCAGGCAGATTCCACCCCAGACTGTCCCAAAGAGGTTTGTTCCTCAGGCTGTGCTCTTTCCCTCCCCACAGAGCATGCGAGGGGTCTCTTTGGGGGAAAGTGAGTAGTCCCTGCAGATCGCAGGAGCACCCTGATAAGTTTTCTGGAAAAGAACTTATCAGTAATCAACGCCCTCTTTCCCAGCCAACTTGCAGGAGGAGGAGGAGGGCGGTATAAAGCAGTGCCACCTTAAATGCTAATAGGCAGAGGTAGAATTCTTGGGTTTTTTGTTTTCCTCCCCCAAAATTAAGGTGCGTCTTATACTCTGGTGTGTCTTATACTTCGAAAAATACAGTACATAAGAACTAAGTCCAGGTGCTTAATGCATCTATTTTGCATGTAGCCAAAAACTCCAAACTTATCCTAATCACATGCTCCTGAGGCACTTTAGTGAGCAAGGGCTGTTGTTTGCAAGAAGGTTGATAACCTCTGTTATAGAAGATAACACATCTTAGCAAAGATAGCCCAGGACTGAAAGCCTACCTCTACCACCAGCACAAAAAAAAGTGTACTGACAAAAGAAATTATTAAAAATAATGTCATAGGGCAGAAAATTATCTGCTATTAATTCAGAAAGGCAGGCTGAAGAACTGGAATTACAGTACTTATTATAAATTGTTGCATGGCAACTTACCAAAAATGCATTAAAAGCTTAGTAGTATCCTTTAACTTTATTCTGTTCTTTCTTCAGTGAGAAGATGATGTGCTTGCCACAAGTACTGACTATTACAAGCCATAACCCCGTTCTTCAGAACCTCAACATTCAGTGTGATTAGCACAGTTTTCACTTGTGGACACAGATATTATAACAGGGCTGTAACTTTGAAGGTTGATTTTAAAATCAAATGTATGGCATTGAATTTTTTAAATGTGTTTTCTGTCACAGAATACTTGCTTCGCTTCAACTGCTAATAATTTAAGCCTGTTTTTAGTAATAATTAGTTTTATAACCATGATGAAAATAATTACAATGTACATAAAATAGAACAGCACCTAATTGAACAGGACCTATTACTAATAAATCTGGAGTGAAAATAAGTAGATTCTGCCAGAAACTGACTGTACATGGTTCTAATTGTTTGACAGTATATATTACTTTCCATTGTAAATGCAGTTCTCCATTTAGAAGGAAACAAATGGCATGTTTGCTTGATGTACTTTCAGAAGTGGAAGGCCATTATCAAGGAAGGGGGCATTTCATGAATCTTCACTTCTGTGGGAGAGTATCCATAACATCTTCCTTCTGCCTCAGCAAAATTGTCCAATGTTAAAACAAAGACAATAACAGTATCAGGATTGATTACCGAACTTGGCTTCACTATTTTAATTTTATTTTGTAAATATGTTTTTATGGGTTTTAAAAGCAACACCTCCAAACTGTTAACAGTAGAACCTTTGCCTCTCATTAATAATGTATACAATAAAGTTTTGATTTAACTTTCCATTCACTTGGGCTTCCAAGAGTCACTTTGTAAGTCTTTTCATCACACCAGTGCTTTCTGAAGAGAACTTGATGTCACTGGGGACAATGCTATTGAAAAGCAACTTCATTTCAACTTCATTTCTGTCATGCAAGTTGGGTGGATTATTGAAACTAATAGTGGCATATACTATATGCTTCATGTTAGATCACCGGCGGATATCCTTATAAGGACATAACACTTCATCCTCTCAATTCATCGAATCCCTACAGTTGGTATATTATCCTATGCAGGAAGAGGGAAGACAGTGTTGCTATATTAATTTATATCCTGATTTTTTCTCCATACGTTACCCAAAGCAGCTAAAGTAAAAATTAAAAGCCAACACTTAAAATATTATAAATCACTATATAGATCATTATAAACTAGCCCAAATTGGAAATGGATGTATTGACCCTTTCTGAAGACCAATTGGGAGCAAAAGGAAAGCCTTTAAATAGAGGCCTTTAAATGTGCCTAATACTGTAAATAGAGCTTGGAAAGCAGATGCATCTTCAAGAGAATTTCTCCAGTTGACGTTACTTTCTCAATTGATTCATCCTGTGGTCCCTAGGTAGTTAAGTTGTGAACTGTTTAAAGTTTAAAAGCAAGTCCTTAAACTTTACCCTGAAAGTGCAGAACTTGCATTACAGTTATAATATGTATGTAGTATTATACACCAGATAGCAGCCTATTTCTTGCATGTTATACCAACTGAATCTTCCAGGTAGCTACTCTCAACCTGGGGGTGGAAAGTTAAATATTTAAGTTCTTTATTATTGTGGGATGCCTTTGTGAAGAATATAGCTTTAGTGAGAAGAATGACTCCTCACATTGGCAAGCACACTAATGATAGCCAAAATGGAAGAAATAAATGAAGAATTTGTTTTCTTCCTTCTTTGATTTGTGAAAGAAGAGAACATCCATCATGTTCCATCACTTAATTGTACCATCATAATTCCATGACATGTAATATATTTAACATATATCAAGTGTTCAAGAATACAAACATCCAGGTGCCAGAGCAGATTGATAAACGCTGGAAAATATTCCATCACTCCCTCTCTATTCTATGCATATCTTTCATGGTGCATCATATGGACAGAAATTTTATATATGTTTTGACACACAAATAATGAAGGCTATCCTGATTGGTGATCAGTGATCTTATTGCTTCATGCAGGTCTTGGATTCCCAATAGCAGTTCTCTAGAGTTCTGGGGTCTGAGTTGGAGCCAGAGGGGCTTGTCCTTTTGCAAGGGCAGGATGATTAGTCCTCAGATGGTTTCCCAAAGCTGTGTGAAAGAGAATCCATAATTATTATAAGAACTAGCTTATACCTATATGTTCAGTTTTAAAGGAAACAACTCCATTTCCCAAGCTAATATCCTAATGTTTCACAAAGTCTTTATCAATGTAGGTGATGACTAGGCTGAGCCTGAGGGAGGGATCAAGCACATTATCAGCCTTGGATCCCTTCATACCCACTAAGAGAACTAAGTTGAATACACAGGGGGAGGGGAAGGTAAATCTGGCATCTAAAGGAGAAAAGCTTTAGAATTGTAAACTTGTTGAATCAAATCCCAACACTGTGATGTAACTCAACAGATCTGAGGTTACACTAATTGCATTGTAGGCAGGGGTGGGTTCCACTTACCTTTACTACCGGTTTGCAACAGGAATGTGCACGCACACTTGCTTTGCTTGCACGCTTGCTTCTGCACATGCACAGAAGCTTCTGCGCATGCGCAGAACATCTATGATGATGTCCGGATGGGTGGGCGGAGCCTCCCACCACCATTACAGTTCATAAGAATCGGACTGAACCGGGAGCAACCCACTACTGATTGTAGGAAGTCAGACTAAACAAATCAAACCTTACTTTTTTTCTTTTCATCACTCTTCCATACAATAGATTGCCTGTTAAAACTGACAGGAAATATATTTAAAAATCTCCCAAAGGTGCTTTTCAAAAGACAACTAGATTTCCTTAGCTTTTTTCTTGAAAATGTTTCACTTCTCATCTAAGAAACTTATTTAGTTCTGGGAGCTTCAGTTCAGTTCAGCCAGAACTGAAGAAGCTTCTTGGATGAGAAGTGAAATGTTTTCAAGGGGGGAAAAAACAAGAATGTCTAGTTGCCTTTTGAAAAGCACCTTTAAAACAACCATGACCTAGATGATTGAGAATCTCCATAGACATATTTAAAAATGGATTTTCTCAATGACTTTTTAAAGTTAGTGCTAGCCTTTTAATATCAGAAATGAAGAGTATAACCAATAAAGCAGTCAGCCTCCACTAAAAAGCTGTTTTCAGAATAATAAGAATTTGTGAAAAAATATTCTTAAGGTGAGTTTGAACCTATTTTATTAAGACACCAAGATCTTCTCTTTCAGATCCTTTGATAAAGCGAATTTTGTCTGCTTCTCAAGATAACTTGCAATGAGCTAATTTAGTTCAATAAATATTACTGGAGCTTTATAGCAATAACAATAGCACTTAGACTTATATACCACTTTACAGTGCTTTACAGCCCTCTCTAAGTAGTTTACAGAGTCAGCATATTGCCACCAACAATCTGGCCCTCATTTGACTAACCTCAGAAGGCTGGAAGGCTGAGTCAACCTTGAGCCTGTGAGGATTGAACCACTGACAGTCAGCAGAATTAGCCTGCAATACAGCATTCTAACCATTGTGCCACCATAGCTCTTACGTTGTACTATGTTTCAAGAGAGTGTCTTACTAAAACCTTTCACAGGTTCTAAGCCAGGGATGTCAAACTCAAGGCCCGCGGTCCGGATCTGGCCCATGTGGTGCTTAGATAGGGCCTGCAGGGCCGTCTTGGAAATAGCAAAGGACCGGCCTGCAGTGCTTCTGCTAGCGGACCCCCTGTAGCCCATTTTTGACCTTTATGGCCTCCTGTAGCACTCTACCAGCCAAAATGGGCTGCTGGGGCCTCCAAAGGCCTCCACTGGCCCATTGCTAGCCAAAATGGAGCCTCTGTGTGCTGCATCTAGGCCTCTGAGGCTCCATTCAGACCTCTGGAGGCCTCCCCGGGCTTGTTACAGGCTGAAATGGAGCCTCTGTGGGCGGCACCATTTTGTTACAGGCCAAAATGTACAGAGCCTGTAGTACAGTGGTTTAAAGCACCCTGTTATTAACATCTATTAACATCTGCTGCTTGCAATTACTGCAAGTTCGAATCCCACCAGGCTCAAGGTTGACTCAGCCTTCCATCCTTTCTAAGGTGGGTAAAATGAGGACCCAGATTGTGGGGGCAATAAGCTGACTTTGTATAAATATACAAAAGTATGAAGGCTATTGCTTAATGCACTGTAAGCCGCCCTGAGTCTCCGGAGAAGGGCGGCATATAAATCAAATTTTTTTAAAAAAATGGAGCCTCCGTGGGCCACACCCAGTTCTCCTCACCCTATTTCCCATGGCTTTACTGTACTTACTTTTCAAAGAGCTCCAGAAGAGGCTGACCCATATGGCAAAGAAGCCAAAGTCTTTTATTCAGAAGCCCGTGAAGCTGTAAGAAGGTGAGATGTAAGGAAAACAGCTTTCTCCATCTGAATAAAAGACTGGCTTCTCTGCCATGAGGGCCTGCAGGCTTAGTTTGGGCCCAGTCTGGCCAGTGATGAGCAGCTGCTGACTGACTAGTTTGAATGAGCAGCTTCAGGGATTGGGGCATGGCAGCCAATCAACAAGCGGCTTGCAGTTCAGCCTGATGAGACAAAGGAAGCAATCTCCTCGTTGATTGGCGGCGGCTGCCGCCTCAATCCCTGAAGCAGGAGGCTGCTGTAGCCCAGTCTTTTACTCAGAAGCTGGTGAAAATGTTTCCTTAGATTTCACATTCTTACAGCTTTGCCATCATCTGATAAAACACCTTGGCTTCTCTGCCAGTGGGTCAGACTCTTCTGGAGCTCTGGAGATCTTCAAAAAGTAAGTAATCCATGGTAAATGGGGTGGGGAGGAGTAGGTGGAATCTGAGATACTAGAAAAGCAGGCCCAGTCTCTGAGGACCTGGTGGGGCAAAATGGGGGGGAAGCTTTGTGGGGACCCCAGGGGAGCATGAGGTATCTCAGTGAATTGGGGGAGGCCTTGGATGGCCTGCTCCAGCACTAGGCCCTGCATGCTCTTCCCCACTCTGAGATACCTCATGTGCATTTAATGACCTGTGCATTCAATTAACAAATGCGTTGGGGAAAGCAGGGAGTGATCACATTCATTCAACATGATTCAATCAAACAAATACTCAGGTTATGAATGTAACTGGCAGGCTCTATTACATTCATAACTTGAGGATTACTTGTATAATGAGAGTGAGTGAGGGTCTCAGGGAAGTCCTGCCTTAGCACTTGGCCACCACAGGTGCCCCCCCCCCACGAGTCCCATGTCACACCCACCATGGCCATGCCCACCATGGCCACACACAACCTGGGCATGCCCCACCCCCGGCCCTCCGAGGTTAAACACAACCCTGATGCGGCCCTCAATGAAATTGAGTTATGACACCCCTGTTCTAAGATGAATCATAGTATTATGTATTCATGGGATTTTTAGCAAGATTTTTCCTAAATTGTAAAGTTATTATTGTTAAAAAGTATAGCTATGGCAAAATGTTGTTTTAAAATGCAGCCTATAAAAGATTTTAAAATAAAGCTTTTTGCTGTCCAAAGGGGAAATGGACACATAAAAATTTAATAAATATATACATTCTGAATTCTTGATCTTTGGTCAAGTAACTCCAAAATGGTAGATGAAGGAGAGCAGTTAAAATATTGTTGAAGATTTCCATTTTGCCCAAACTTCCTAAAAATAACATCACCAAATAATGGCTCTTTTGTCATCAAATTGCATGCATATGAACGGAAAATCACAAAAAAATGGGGTGATGGGGAATACAACCTGGTTAGCCTAGCCCTGATCTGCAGAATGGTTTCAAACACAAATTTGAAAATAAACAGTAACAAATAATAAATAAACAAGTATATTAATAACATTCAGCTTCAAACCAAAGCCTCAAAAAAACATCAATTACCTGGTAATAGAACATATAGTAGTAAGCAGCACATACCGTATTTTTTGGAGTGTAAGACACACTTTTTTCCTCCCTAAAAGAAGCTGAAAATTTGGGTGCAACTTATGTTCCGAATGTAGCTTTTTTGAAGCTTTTTTTCAGCCCTAACGAGATGCTAGTGAGTGAACCGATCTTCCGGGCTTTGCCTGCTCCCTCCAATTCTCAGATGTGCTTTAGAAGCTTTTTTTCAACCTAACGAGGCGCTAGCAAGTGAAGCGATCGCCGTGCTTTGCCCTGCTTTTCTCATTCCTTCTCTCTCCAAAGATCATTTGTGCTTTAGAAGCTGTTTTTTATCAGAAGCTGACCAGACTAAGGACGCTAGGCAGATGAATACCTGGTAGGCAGATTTTTTCTCCCTATTTTCCTCCCCAAAACTAAGCTGCGTCTTATACTCCGGTATGTCTTATACTCCGAAATATATGGTAATACTCTGAAATATATGGTAATTCTAACCATTTTTGAAATAGATATTAAGGTTGACAGAGATAAATATAACAAAAGTATCATAGAAAAAATCCCTAGTCTTACTGCCACCAGTGAAAAATGAGATGGTGTAATTCAATCTTCTTGATGACAAGCACATAGACAGAAGAGTTAATCTGTTATATTATTCACCCAAAAATCCATCCCTTCCCCCTTTTTAGGATGGGCACTGTGTGAAGGGGTACTACAAGATTTCATGGCAAATGGGCATGATTCCAAATGATCCCTGCACTGATTATTGATGTGATCTTCAGCAGATTCAACTGGATTTATGTATTTAAAGCTGAGAAGGACAAAGATGCAAGAAAATTGGAGGCTGTCTGCTTTTATGCCACAAATCCATATTTTAGGATTTAACAAAGAGGCCTTTTTAAATATCTCAACTGATGCAGGCTCAGTTCACATGAAAAAGAGAAAGGGAGAAGTTACTGCTGAACTTAAATTGTGGAATATTCTACATCAGGAAGCAAGGTTTGTTTATCTGTATCATAGAATTCTTGCTTTTTCCTCAGGATTCAAGACCATATTCACTGACTCATAGCCTATGATATACCAGCTGGTCCAAATCATCCAAGTAAATTCTCTGTCAGTGAGCCATAAAGGAGATGCCACTTGTCTCCTCCAGACTTCTTTCAAGGAAAGATACTCCAGGCTCTGTCGTTCTGGTATGCACTGTGGGCAATCTCTCAGCATACACTACAAGTGATCAACCTAGAGCCTTCTTGGTGTATAGTGAAGGTCTTCTAGGCTGACCAGCTTCAGCACATGCTATAAGTAACCCTAAAGCCTCTGAGCTGTGGAGCACTTCGACCAGTACCAGAAGAGAAGGCTGAGATCAGTACTGATCCAAAGCATTTGAACAGTTTTATTGAGGTGAATCAGGTCAGGTCTTTGCTTTGACAACATGAATACTGTTGCTTCATTGCATGAATAATGTCAATGTAGTAAATCTAAGATCATCTTCATACAAGCCTAATATCATTTTATATCATCTTTAAATGTAATAAGTATTCCTTCCATCTCATCCAAATCACTAATAAAAATGTTGAAGAGTAACATGCCTGGGATTAAACCCCATGGCACTCAAAGTAGTATCTTCTCTCTAATTCAATGAAGAATCATTAATGAGCATTATTTGAGTTCAGTTTTTGAGCTAGCAATGTATTGAACTAATTCTCAAACTATTTAGCCTACATTTAGTTAATTAGCTAAGCAGAATGCCATGGGTATGTTGTTAAATACATTACTGAAATCAAGATATATTATGTCAACAGCATTCTTACAGTCATGCTGTAAGGAAGCTAGTTGTTAGTCCTAAAAAAATGAGATGAAGTTTGACAAAGCCATGACCCAAAGCACTTTTCTGCAGCAAATGAACTAAAAATCGATATACTGCAGGTTCTAAGGAGCAATCAGTATGCTGGATATATCAGTTACCCTTTCCTTGCATATCTAGATATGTTTCTTTCTAAAGGCACAAAGAATACTTACTTATCCAGGGTGATGTGTGCCCATGTTTACTCACTTCAAATACTCCCCTTCACTCATATAGTCCATAAAAGACCCTGTCAACTCAGCAAAATCTTCCAATACAAGACTGGTAGAGTCCTCACCAGACAGGTCACTGTCAGGCCGAGATTTCCTAGGTTGAGTAGAATGAGACACAGTGCAAGGAACCACAGGAGCTGTTTGGCCAACTGCAGGTGAACCACCTACAGGCATTACTGGTTCTTCATACTCTGCCTTTTCCACCTCTGTGTCTGAAGCAGGTCCTAAGACATGATAGAGGCTAGGTAAGCGGATGTCAAACTGAAGGCCAAACTTAGCAAAAAGCTTTTCATTCAAGGCATAGAGCTTTTCTGAGATGTCATAGCCAAGGAGCACAGAAAAGAGACGGGCAATATAGCGCTCCTTAGCCAGAAGCAAATAGAGCTTTTTCCTTTGCCAAGTGATAAAAGAGGAGTCAGTCTCTGCTGTCAAAGTTACCTGCCAAAAAAAGAAGAGAAAAAAGTTCATTTGTTTGTTTTTAAGGATAATGTAGTCACTGTGTTACCTCACATTTTGTTAGATTTATTATACAAATATACAAGAAATGTACATTTGAAATAAATTCATATTTAATATACTGTTTATTTGTGTGCATTATCAATTTTGAAAATGAGTTTTTACAATACATTGCTCAAGTATTTCCTGAATAGCTTGGAACACAATGTATAAGGTTTGTTGCAAATATATTTTTACATTTGCATTTTTAAAAAGCTCAGTTACATTGGGAAAGTGGATTGATCTTTGAGATTGACAAAAGCAAGGGAAGCATAGAGAATATCTCTTTATTTTGAATGAGGATAAATAAGAACATAAGCAGTGCCCAGCTGGGGCAATTTCCCTTGGCTCATCTAGTCTGTTCTCACAGTGCAATACCAAAGGCAGGAGGAAGCCCACCAGTCTCACAGCGGATGGTCTTTAGAAATAGTCACACCATCATTAAGGTTAATAGCTTTGACTTCCATGTATTGGTCCAACCCTTTTTTGAAGCCATCAAATTAGTAGCCAGAACCCAATCTCATGGTAATGAATTCCACAGTTGAATTGTGTATTGTTTAAAATCCCCAGGGACATATAAACCACATACAAAGATACTGAAGAAACTCTCTGATGGTCTGGTTGAAGTTTTCTGTGAGAGATATGAAGAATTCTTGAAGTACTAAATGACTGAATAAAATATTATTTACATCTTGAAAAAGGAGAAGAAATAGATCCAAAGAGGTATGGAGCTACCAATTTCACATCAGATTATGTGATTATTTAATCACATAATTTCATATACTACAGGCCACCCAACCAAGCGGAACAAATAGATGAATTTTTTGCTAATCAGTTAACAAATGTATGTAGGAAACATACTATAGTAGTAATGAGAGATTTTAACTACCCTGACATCAATTGGGAGACAAACTCTGCAACAAGTGGGAGATCAAACAGGTTCCTGACCAACCTAGCTGATAACCTTTTCACCCAAAAGGAAAAGGAACTAGAGGGCTAACTACACTGGACCTTATTCTTACTAACAGAGAAGAAGGAATAGAGAGGATTGAAGTTACAGGAACTTTGGGGGTAGTGACCATGTCATATTAGAATTCAATATAATGCAGATACAAGGAACAGAACATAATCAAACCAATATCTTAGACTTTAAAAGAACTGATTTTAACACACTCAGAGAGAGTTGGGGAAGAATCCCATGGATGAATTTTTTAAAGGGGAAATCAACTCAAGAAACCTGAGAAACTCTGAAAAATATGATTATAAAAACCCAGTCCAGCTCAATTCCACTGAAAAAGAAAAAGAAAATAACCAAGAAAAACCTTTGCACAAAAAAGTTGGTTGTACAAAGAACGCTCTGATAAACTGAAAGAAAAAAGGAAAAGTACAAAAAAATGGAAAGAGGGAAACATAACAAAGGCAGAATACCAACTAATGGGGAGTAGCTGAGCAGCCTACCATCTACCTGGCTGGTTAATGTGACCAATGACACTAGGGGGATGGGTAATATTTATTTCTCTTATTATACTGAAAACATAGGAAATATTTAGAGTTGGTTTTACATTTGAATGTGCCAATATGATGTACCCAATAAAATGGATCGTTGAGAGAAGCCACAGCCTCAGTGTCCTGAACTGATTGGGGCCATTACTCGGAACCATAACACATAGTGTTAACACATAAAGTAGACCACAATCTACTTCTTGGCAAGCTAGAAAAATGTGAGATACACAGCACCACCCCAGAAGTGTTTGTAACTAGCTAACAAGTCATATTCAACATGTAATCCTCAATGGAACTACATTTACATTGAGGGGAGTAAGTGGTGGGGAATCCCAATGTTCCATTTTGGGCCCAGTACTCTTTAATATCTTTATGAACAATCTAGATGAGGGAATAGAACAGGAAGTCATCAAATTTGGAGATGACAATCCTGTAAGTGGTATGAATAGCCAACACCCCAGAGTACAAGCTCAAGATCCAAAAGGATTTTGACTGACATGAACACCGGGCCTTATCTAACAAAATGAAATTCAATGTAGATAAAAGAAAGATTTTACGCTTAGACAACAAAAACCAACTGTATAGGTACAGGCTAGGAGAAACTTGGCTTAATGTCAGTAACTATGAGACGGATCTTGGAGTCCTAATGAACAACCGATTAAATATGAGCCAACAGTGTGAGGCAGAAGCCCAAAAAGCCAATGCAATCTTGGGTTGCATTAATAGAGGGATAGAATCAAGATCACAGGAACTTCTAGAGCTGCTTTACAAAGCTTTATAAGACCACACTTGGAATACTGTATCCAGTTCTGGTCACCACAATATAAAAAAAGA
Organism: Ptyas mucosa; assembly: GCA_012654045.1. NCBI lineage: Eukaryota > Metazoa > Chordata > Lepidosauria > Squamata > Colubridae > Ptyas > Ptyas mucosa. Next base: position 5,574,828 of record WNWU01000064.1, on the reverse strand, counting down.
TGTTGAGACTCTGGAAAGAGTGCAAAGAAGAACAACAGAAATTATTAAGGGACTGGAGCCTATAACATATAAAGAATGGTTACAGAAATTGGGTATGTCTAGTCTAATGAAAAGAAGGACTAGGGGAGACATGAAAGCAGTGTTCTAATATTTGGAATGCTGCCAGACAGGTGAGGATGTCAAACTAATTTCCAAAGCACCAGAAGGCAAGACAAGAAACAATGGATGGAAACTAATCAAAGAGAACTAAGATGAAATTTCCTGACTATGAGAAAAATCAACCAGTGGAATGGCTTGCCTTCAGAAGTTGTGGGTGCTCTATCACTGGAGGCTTTTAAGAAGAAACTGGACAGTCATTTGTCTAAAATGGTATAGGGCCGTGATGGCGAATCTATGGCATGCGTACCAGAGGTGGCACGCAGTGCCCTCTCTGTGGCCATGCGAGCCATTGCCCCAGTTCAGCTTTGCTGCACATGTACGTGTGCCTCCTGCTAGCCAGCTGGTCTTTGGGTCTCTGCCACGCATGTGCAGGGTGCACGTGGGGGCTGCGTGCACATGCGTGGAAGTCGGGCATGTGGAGGAGCGTGCGTGCATGCACAGGGTGCATGTGGGGGGCACACAATCATGCATGGAGGGGCTTGCAATGGGCCATGTGCACATTGCACTTTGGGGGTTTGGGCACGGACATGTGCATTTGCGCGCTCACGTGTGCACTTTGGGCACTCGGTCCAGAAAAGGTTAGCCATCACTGGTATAAGGTCTCCTGCTTGATCAGGGGGTTGGCCTAGAAGATCTCCAAGTTTGTTTGTTTGTTTGATTGATTGATTGATTGATTTATATTGCTGCCTTTTCACATATGGCGACTCAAGGCAGCTTACAAGAATTTAAAAACATCATATAAAAACAATAAAACTCATAAAAGAGAGAATCAAATATAAAAAAATAAAATAATCCCCCAACCCCCGCCTCAGTGACAACACATCATATGAGCCACTTAATGGGTTCCATCCCACTCTGTGTTCCTCAGGCCTGCTGGCAGAACCAGGTCTTCAGCCTGGTTCTTTGTATATAAAGTTTATTGTCATTGTACGTATATACACAGTATACACATACAATGAAATTCACATAACACCCAGAGACCAAGCCCAACACACATGACAATCCCCAGACACATCCCCACCCACCAAAAATTCCCCATCCCTAAACCACCCAAGCATCCACACCGCAGACCAAGTAATGCTGTCCAACAGCTCACTAATAGTGGTCCTTCAGTTCATTGTTGAGTGCAATTATAGCTCTGGGATAAAAACTATTCAGAAGATGTGGGAATACTCAGTATCTTCATTTCAACAAAGTGTTGATATCATGGCATTCCAATTAGCAAGCCAGTTGCTAATTGTGGACTGGATGGTATGACAATGAAGGAAATGTTTCAACTGGATTTGATCGCTTATGATCAGCACAGCTGTTTTTGTGTTTATATTGCTGCAATGTTCCTTCTTTTAATCATTCCAATTCAGAAATTCAAAAATAATTTGTGGAAAAGATCCCAGGCACCCTAATCCTGGACCTCACCAATATCTAATCTCTTCAGTTAGGGTTTGTTTGAAGTATGCCTAGTTTCTTCTTTACAAGTAGAGTTTTGGAAAGTTTCTCCTCTTTCAAGAGCAGCTTAGTATGTACTACAGGTAGGAAGAGCAAAAGCAAATGTCCCAAGATATAGTAAACAAGTTGAACTACACAAACACTTTCCTGGATGCTCACACTCTTTGCTCCTCAACAGAAAATGAAAGATGGAGGAAATTATAAAGAAATCTGAACATTATGAAGAACATTACCTGAAATGTTCCGTCTTCAGAAGGCCGTAATGATTCCCACTCTGGGGAATCCAAGAACTGATATGGGAAAACATAATGTAAAAACTGTCCATCCTGACTTACTTTAACCCTGCAGAAAGAGAGAAAGGAGGGCAGGAAAATTATTAAAATTAAAAAAGCTGTTGTGCAATTGCTGAACAATTAAAACACATATGATAAAGTCCATGCAGGTGGTCATTTAGATACAAACAACACCTTCATATAGGATAGAGTTGTTTTGGACATTAATATCTGTGGCAGTTTTAAAAAATACTATTCAACAATATCAGGTTGTTCTGCACACAATATAAGTAACACGAAGACAAGGCAAGCAGGTGCAAAGAACAGTAGCAGTCAGGAAGAAGGAAGTAATAGTGAGGCTTCAAGCTCTGTGTGCAAACTGCTATTCATTAATATGCCCCTAAAAGAAGTAAGCATTTCACAGGAAGCAAGTTTCATAGCTCTAACCAAGGCTACTAAACAATGGCTCATTGCAAGCGGAAGGTTTGATGCAACAGCTCCCTTCCCTTTCGGGTTTCGTCCTTGTTCCGAAGCATATGTTCACAACAAGAAGAAGGGAAATACTTTTTGTTAAAGCAATTACACCTATTCTGTCTTAGACAGTTAGAACCTTTTCAAAGTTCCCCTCCCTTGTTGGGTGTAGCCATTTTGTGTATTGGACAGCCATTTCATTCAGCCCTATTTACATCTACCCATTTTGTCTGTGATGAAAAAAAGCAAAAGGGTCTGTGACAACCTATAATCTTGTCCCACCAATCAAGAGACTTTTCCCATCTTTGACTGACCACAGTCCGGTCTGGATGGAAATCGAGATGGGTAAAAGAGAAAGAAGATCCTGGAGAGTAAATGAGAATCTATTTAGATATGAAAAGAATATAATTGAACTCAAAAAGCATTTAAAGGAGTTTTTTAAATTTAACCTGAACAAAGGCACCCCTATTGAAACAGTTTGGGATGCAGCTAAAGCATATATGCGGGGAGTACTAATTCAAATGAATTCTAAACACAGGCAAAGTCAGCAGAAGAAAAGACTACAATTGGAATCTGAGATAAAAAAGAAAGAACAACAATTGATACAAAAACCAACAGACGGAAAATTGCAAATGGCTATAAAACTTCTGAAGGATCAATTTCAAATGCTTATAGCAGATCAAACGGCAACTAACTTACAATTTGCAAAGCACAATACTTTTTCCAATGCTAACAAACCGGGCAGGTGGTTGGCGTATACTTTGAGGAAGCAAGCATCGACACGAATTATTGATAGTACTGAATATGCTGATAAAGAAGTTTACCAACAAGATCTAATTAAAAAAGCCTTTTTGGAATATTATACTAAGTTATATGCTAAAGATGACATACAGAATATTACTATAGATGAATACTTGGAAAACAAGAGAGTTTCAAAAATTTCAACGAGCCAAAAGAAAAGTTTGGAACAACTGATAACAGTGGAGGAGATCAGTTTTGCTATAAAACAATTAAAAACAGCTAAAGCTCCAGGGACGGATGGCTTAACTGCAATTTATTATAAAACTTTACAAGAAGAAATGATTGAGCATCTTAAAGATTTATTTCGTAATATACAACTAGGAGGTAAGATACCTTCCTCATGGAAAACAGCTTTTGTTTCATTGATTCCGAAAGAAGAATCAGGTCCTAAGAAACCAGAAAATTATAGACCAATATCTTTATTAAACACAGACTATAAAATCTTTGCAAAAGTACTAGCCAACAGATTGATGCCAGTTATTCAAAAGATAATTCATCATGACCAAGCAGGATTTATTGAAGGCAGATATATGAAGGAGAATGTTAGGCAAGTTATAGACTTAATGGACTATCTAGATAAGAATAAACAGATCTCTGCAGTGCTGGTTTTTTTGGATGCGGAAAAAGCCTTTGATCGCATGAATTGGAACTTTATAATTAAGACTTTGGAAAAAATGGATTTGGGGGAGCGGTTTATACAAGCGATTGGTGCAATTTATCAAGAGCAACATGCACAACTTATTATCAATGGATGCTTAACATCGAATTTTAACATACAAAAAGGCACCAGACAAGGTTGTCCATTATCCCCGTTATTATTTATTTTAACTTTAGAAGTCTTACTCAATGCAATACGGGACTCGAATTCCTTGACTGGAATAGTTATAAGGCAAAAGGACTATAGAACTAAGGCATTTGCAGATGACCTGGTTGTTACCCTATCACAACCTATGAACTCAATAATCCAGATGAAAAATATTATAGAAGAGTATGGCATGGTATCTGGTTTCAGGTTGAATCAGAAGAAAACTAAAATGATTGTCAAAAATCTGACAGAGAGCAAAAAAAAGGAACTGGAAAGAATGGCAGGCTTCGAGACTGTTTCAAAGGTCAAATATTTAGGAGTACAAATCACAGACTCCAATGCTAAACTGTTTCAAAATAACTATGAGGTTCTGTGGCAAAAGATACAAAAAGATATGCAAAACTGGAAGAAACTGCAGTTATCACTGCTTGGAAGAATATCAGCAGTAAAGATGAATGTTTTACCTAGACTGATCTTTTTATTTCAAATGATACTGGTGCTTAAATCAGACAAACCATTGCTAGAATGGCAAAATGGACTGAACAAATTTATTTGGAATGATAAAAAACCAAGAGTCAAACTGAAAATAATGCAAGATACTCGTGAGAGAGGTGGTCTTAAACTCCCAAACCTTCGATTATATTATGAAGCAACTGTATTGATACAATTAAGTGATTGGTTTGGGAAAACTAAGACTGACTTGTTGAATATAGAAAGCCATGACCTGGTTTGGGGTTGGCATGCATACTTATTTTATGATACTAAAGTGGATAAAGTGTTTAACAGTCATTTACTTAGAAATGCCTTGCTGAGAGTCTGGAGAAGGCACCGAACTAATTGGGATTATAAGATTCCGTTTTGGCTGGATCTCGCTGATACCATGTGGAATACAAATATTAAGTCACTTGGGGGGTTTTTATATAAAGAGTTACTTTACTTTGAAGAGGGCAGGTGGCGATTGAAGACTTTGGATATGCTGTTGGAAGAAGGGAAATCGTTGACTTGGTTGCAGTACAATCAATTACAGATGAGATGGAAAGAAGATCAACAAACTGGTTTAATGGAATATGAAGTAGAATTGGTTGAACAGATAAAGCGGACAGGTCCAATGCACATTAAGAGAGTTTATAATGTTTTGTTAGAAAGAGACTCAGAAAATGAGCTAGTTAAAGATTGTATGATTAAATGGGCACAAAATTTCTCTCAACCAGTTATGTTGGAAACATGGGAAAAAATATGGGTTCAGAACGTTAAATTTACACAGTCACAAAATTTACGAGAAAATTTTTATAAAATGTTTTATAGATGGCACTTAGACCCCAAGAAATTGTCTTGCATGTACCCTAATGTGCAGCCAAAATGTTGGAGATGTGATTGTTTAGATGCTACATATTATCACATCTGGTGGACCTGCAGGAAAGTGAGGGCTTTTTGGATAAAAATCTGGTGGGTTATGCAAAATGTTTTAAAGAAAAAAATACAATTTTCTCCGCAATTTTTTTTATTGGGTATAGTTAAAGACTTTACACTGGGTGAAACTAAACTGATTTTGTATATGGTGACAGCAGCTAGGTTGTTGATTGCCCAACATTGGAAGAGTGATGTTTTACCGACGGTTGATCAATGGACCCAGAAGATGGCTGGATTTGCAGAAATGGCAAAGGTTTCAGCTTTTTTAAAAGATCAGACGCATGAGAAGTATATACAGGAATGGAAATTATGGATTGAGTATGTACAGAATAAGTATCAGACTAGAAAATATTATATCGCTTTTAGCTGAGATGACTATGTTAGTATCTTAGTAAATATAGAAAAAAGATATGGAAGTTTGAATAACATATATATTGTTTGGGAATATTAATATTGCATATAATGGAAGTCAAGGGGGGGGAGGGAAGAGGGAGGAGGGGGAGGGTTAGGGTGGGGATGGGAAGGATTTATATATTCTTTTTACATGTATTCTACAATCTGTGGCTAGGGAGGGGGGGGGAAAAAGGGGGAAAAATTTGTATTGTTAAAACTTTTTCAATTAAAAAAAAAAGAGACTTTTCCCATCTGAGATCTTAGAAAAGATGTGACGAGGCCCTGATCATTGCCTAGAGCACATTCCCATCTTCCAGATTGGATCATGACCATGACATCTTTCTGTTGCAGAGCTTCTTTTCTACATTGTTGCTGATGCTTGTATATGAACCATATAATGCTGCCAAGATACTATTCTTTCTTAAAACAGAGGACAAATTTACCCTATGGTAGGGGTGTCAAACCCCAATCACATTGTGGGAGATATCACAACATATTGGGATGTTTTTTGCCTTTGTGGAGCTGGTGTGGGCATGGCCTGCACAGGCTGTATCCAGCCCGCGGCCACCAGTTTGACAGGCCTGCCGTAGGGTATTAATAAGCATTGTATTATTGAATGCTTCCAGGAAAAAAACAATTAATTTTCAAGGATATATTTGGCTCTTGCATTGTTCTAGGAATTTTAAGAGGAATTTTAAATATTTTGCATTCAGGCTGACTAGTCTCCTTGGTTTCCTTCAACAGAATAAATTCTGAACAGTATGATTAAAGATACATACCTGGTAAAAGTTTTCTGCATTTCATCACAATGACAAACCAATTCCAGAACACCATCCAGTATTGCTAAATTAAAACATTATTGTCAAGAATAAAGGTTAATCTTGTGACTTCATTTGACTTTGCTATTGCTCCAGACTGCCTCTGTTTCACTTGGCTGTACTGCTAATTTGCACATACTCCTAAAAGGGGACTGAGATATGGCAGATAAAGAATAATACTAGAGGCCAAGTTTTAACTTTTAGATATCTTATGTACAGTGTTTCAACACTCTAATGTTGGGTGTGAACAAATTCAATCTATCTCCAGTAATGTTAAGAATCATATTATTAAAGCTGTACTCAAGTTTCTTTTATTCTAAAGGAAGGAAAAATATGTTTACTGCCATAAGGGTCTATAGCAAATTTTTTCACCCAGATGTTATATGGCATATGTGGGAAGTTTTATATCAAAATATACCATGTTTCTCCAAAAATAAGACCTGGTCTTATTTTCTTTTGGGCAAATAAGCACCAGGTCTTATTTTTGTAGGATGTCTTACCCGCTTACTTTTGCACTACTGCAACCCACGCCCCAACACCTGTTGCCTGTCTTTTTCTGCAGCCACTCTCACCATTCACTGCCAGACGCTGCATGGCTCATTGTGCCAATGCCACCACTCATGGCAAGAGGCTGCATGGCGTGTTGTGCCATTGTGTGTGCAGGCAGCAGCACGGCGCAACGTGCCATGTGGCATCCTGCTGCGAGCGGCAACACTGGCACAATGCGTCATGAAGCTTCCTGCCACTAGCATAGGCACCAGCCTCATGTGCCATGTGGCATCCAGCCACAAGTGGCCACAGAAGAAGTTGGGCAACGACATAACAGGTGTCAGGGCATGGGAGGCCTGGCTGTCGCAGTCCTAAAGTAAGCAGGTGCAGGGCGCTGGGGCAGCTCCACCCTCCCACCCCTACCCTAGCTTGATTTTAACACATGTGCTTTGCCCCACCTCATACAACAAAATGGTGGGTGGGGCTTAACTAGGGCTTATTTTGGGATAGGGCTTATATCAGGTGCAGGCGTGAAAATCGGGTTAGGGCTTGTTTTCGGGGTAGGTTGTATTCTCGTGGAAGCACTGTATTTTATTCCTTATACTATCTCCATCTTCTTTAAACATTTACAGAATCTACAATGGACTGAGAATCAGCTTCTCCTCTAGATAATTGACTGTCAAGTTGAAACTAAGTTAATCAAGTAAAAATAGCAAACGGGGAAAAATATTTTACTCAAATCTCCTCAAACTCCCAAATAAGTTATGCAGACCTAATCCACATATCAAAGGAGAAGGTCTGCAAACAGAAAATAGAGTAAATTAAAATGGAACTGCATATTCACAAGAATAAACATCATAGATGACATATCCATGCCCCTCAAATGTCATCCTAGAATCAGCACGTATGCACTGCCATACTCAGGACAACCTGTTATAAAAGAGTCTCGCTGTATTCCATTTTCTGCAGTTGCCCCCAAGGCAAACTTCTTAGCTTTTGGAAATAAATACTACTTCTTTCTTCACAGCTATCTGGATTTCATTTTTATTTACTCTTATACAACCTGGGTTTGAGTTGAAACCCCAAATTATTCTTTTGACACCTTCAGCAACCTATAATCCATAGAGAAACAGCACCATCCAGATTCTTAAAAGTGATATTTAGAAGACTGTCCTGCATTTCAAATGTAGCATTTAACTCAGAAACTGGGTTAATTCCCTTGGATTTCAGGGTCTGGTTACCCCAGCTGTATTTCTGACATAAAATTTATTTTTTTAGTAATTGGCTACCATGATCCTTCTTGATGACTGTCTCTTCTGGGAAAGTCAGGATCCAGCATGACTTATATCAGTCTGGTTTCTCACGTTCTGCCCTTCTGACCTTGGGGATTCCCAGTGCAGCAGTAGGAACTTGATAGAGCTCTTCATTTGGAGCAGGGTATATTAGATCCTGACATTGTATTGCTCTTTGCAATACTGGGGAGAAGACACAACCTTTTTTGTAGAACAAACTTGTCCCTGTCTACTGGAGCCCTGTTGAACTGCTGCAGACCTGATGGCAGTAATTCAAACTCCCTCCTCAGATCTCTACCTGCCAACATAAGTCTCTTTTGCCCTGAAGACAATCTCATCTGCACTTTACTCTCAGATCAGAACCCAAACTGACCAGGAACTTGCATATACAGTAACAACAAACCTTGGTTCACAACTAAACTTAAGCAGCTACGTCATTCTAAAGAGGAAGCCTACAGAAAAGGTGATAAAATGCTGTACAATCAGGCTAGAAATTATCAAGGGAGATCAGAGCAGCAAAAAGAAGCTACCCTGAAAAGCTAAAGAATCAGTTCTCAACAAATGAACCAGCAAACATGTGTAAAAATATCACCGGTTGCAGCAAACCTCCTTCCCAGGCTGAAGGAAATCAATAACTGGCTGATGACCTGAATGTGTTTTACTGCAGGTCTGAAAGGAAACTACAGCCACTTATCTCCACAACCCTCATCTCAGATACATCAACAACAGCCAAGCCTCCTACAACTGACCCCATCCCATTGGGTTCACAACCCCTAGTGATCACAGAAAAGGAAGTACAAGACCTATTTCACAGACAAAAGCCAGGAAAAGCTCCAGGCCCAGACAAGGTAACTCCTTCTTGCTTAAAAGTCTGTGCTGACCAATTGGCCCCCATCTTCACCCGAATCTTCAATAAATTGCTAGAGATGTGCTATGTTCCTTCTTGCTTCAAATGCTCTACTATCATCCCAGTGCCGAAGAAGCCCACCATCAAGGAACTGAATGACTACAGACCAATTGCTCTAATTTCTGTAGTCATGAAAACCTTTGAAAGGCTAGTGCTGCAGCAAATGACTGCTCATATGTAAGTGGTGGTCCACTAGGATAATCAAGGCACAACGTATTTTGTGAGACTTGTACTGAGAATGTCTGACAGTATGGTCTTTAAGATGAGCCTCCTGGTTCTGCTCTTTTTTTCTATGTTTCTCTGTTCAAAGGTCCATTATTGGAAATAGTATATATACTGCACCCTTTAAAATTAACTAAGTTCAGCTAATAATGCAGATTCTGGATATGCTGTTCTTTTTTGATAATCTATGAAAGTTTCAAATTTTGTTAGCACATTAGCTGGGTTTTGTGCATGTTTTGTACTTTTATGAAGTTATTTCAACCTGACCTTCACCTTGCAGGTCTGCACCTGCTGTATGTGGAAATCATAAATTCCATTTTTAAGATTATATTGCTACAGCATATGAAAACTACACCAACATGGCTCTATTATAGCTTTTCTTCATAGCGGATCTGGGCCTGAGGCCAAACTATCATATAATCTTGGAATACCTTTCTTCTCCAGAGAGTGCTTGTTCTGAAGAATCATTCCATTACTATTTTTGTAAGGGAAACCTGTTTGTTTTACCAAGCTGCCATCACCTCCTCCATCACTCTTGATAAATCTGTCATGGGCTACAATAATGTCTTGGAGAGGGAGGAAGGGAATGTCACAGCATTTGTTCGGATATTACTTCAATATCTTCCTAGATAAATTCCACTTGTAGTATCATTGCTTTAACCCTGTTAACAATATTTAAGAAAGAATTTCATTTTGGTAATCTATAAAGCCTCTCCCATTTAAATTCAAAGTCTCAATGTGTTACATATTGTATCATTTTGTCTCTCTTTTCCATAAATTTTGATTTCCATTCTTGGCATAGGTCATTAAGCTCATCAGTAAATTTAACAAGTTCCTTATTTCTGTTCCTTGTACTTTCCTGAGGTTTGCAACATAACGTCTACTCCCATGTCAACACTTCTGAGAGCAACATAATACTGTGAATAATACAATACATAGATCAATATAGGTATAGTATAAAACCCATCTGTCTCACAACAAACAAAAACAATAATAAAAAATTATCCTTATGTTTCCAACATAAGGTAAAAAGCAAAAAAGGTAAATCACCTTAATGTAGCTCGGTAAAATGATTTGCAAGATCTGAACACAATTCCCAAGGAGCCTGAAAATATTTACTTATCATGAAATGGGCTGCCTTTCAAACCTAAACATTGGGGAAATGGGATCAATCTATTAAACCTTTAGAAGAAAATTATTGTTGATAAGCAAAACATTAAGGGAACAACAAAAAGCCTGTTGGGTGTTAAATATATGTTCTATATCATCTCTGTAATGAACTTATATTAAGCAATATGTCACCAGACATGTTAATGGAAGATAACTGGAGGTGTAAGAAAGTACACTTTCTTACAACAACTCAGACTAACCCCTGCAACTCAGACTAACCCGAGCACAGCCAAGCCCCCACCCAAACAGAGCACAGCCAGGTCCCCAACCAATCAAAGCACACCTCCACCCAATCAGAACACAGCCATGCTCCCACCCAATCAGCTCCCACCCCCACTGGCAGTTAAAAGGAAGAAACAGCTGTGATCACACATTGCTCCTGGAAGTACGAAGCCGAGAACACCAGCCTGAAGATGACGAATGAGACTTTGTCGAAACATTGCCAAGACACTTCCAATTTTACGCAGGAGAAAACCCGAATAACCAAAGACCTACATACAAATACCCACGAAAACCTCAGAAAACACACACACACACACACACACACACACACACACACATATGTACCTTTTACAGGGAGAATACTTGAAATAGGGTGTGGCTCACTGACGAAGTCTAATAAGACAGAAATGGATCTATCTGAGTCCCCCTTAGGCCAACACAGAGTTGCAGTCTGCTAGAAAGAAAAAAGCCCAGAGGTTGTGAATGAGATTTCACAGAACCAGGGCTGAGGAACATCTTAGCTTACGTAGGTAGAACCTGGCTAGAAAGAAATTGCATATATATATATATATACACATACATACATTACATACATATATATACATATACATATACATATACATATACATATACATATACATATA
>WNWU01000064.1:5547431-5563297 GCA_012654045.1 Ptyas mucosa | reverse complement strand
ACATATACATATACATATACATATACATATACATATACATATACATACATACATACATATATATATATATATATATATATATATATATTCCTGAGATTTTCGCGGGTGTTTCTATGTAGGTCTTTGGCTATTCAGGTTTTCTCCCGAGTAAAATTGGAAGTGTTTTGGCGACGTTTCGACAAAGTCTCATTCGTCATCTTCAGGCTGGTGTTTTTGGCTTCATACTCCTAGTAGCACGAAGCCAAAAACACCAACCTGAAGATGACAAATGAGACTTCGTTGAAATGTCACCAAAACACTTCCAATTTTACGTGGGAGAAAACCGAATAACCAAAGATATATATATATGTGTGTGTGTGTGTGTGTGTGTGTTTTATTTTAAGCACATTAAAAACAGAAACAGAGACATACAACATTTATAGAAAAAAAAGGAAAAAAGGGAATTCTGGACGAAAATTAAAACCCGGAGAGAAGAAATAACTCAGAATTCAATAGAGGGAGAACCAGAACAGTTTTTGTTAGGAATCTCAATAGAAAATTATACTAAAGAAATACAGTACCTCATATTGCATATATTGACTGCAGCACATATTGTATAGGCACAATATTGGAAGAGAGAAAATGCACCATCCAAAAAAGATTTAATTAAGAAAATTCTGGAATGTGTTAGTTAGATAACACATTCCAGTGTTAGTTAGATAAAATATGTGTTAGTTTTGTTATGTGTTGTGATGTGTTAGTTAGATAAACTAACTAAAGAAATTAAGGGAAAAGAAGAAACACTGGGGTAATTATAGATGGGTCAATTTGATGTTTATACAGGACAGAACTGGACAGATTATTAAGCATTTTGTTCCCAAGCATTTACAAAATAACACAGTGCTTAATAGGAGCCAGCATGGAGATTTCAAGAACAAGGTATTTGACTGTGGGAATACAACAGAAGAGTAGACCTTGATACTAGCAAAGCATTCAATATTTTATCTTAATAAAGAATCCAAAAACGGACCCAATTAAGCTACTCTCAGATATCTGAATAATCAAAACCAAGAATTGAATATCAATAGCCTTGTATTAAGCTGAAGGGAAGTGTTGCATTCTAGGCCCTACATCATTCAAAATATTTATAAATGACTTTGATGAGGTGTTAGAAAAGGAGATAAATACTTTGCCATCTTGGATGTTTTAAAGTTGCTCCTCTGCACCTTTGGTTATGTCCACAGGGTGATGCTTCAATAAAAGCTCTCTAAACTGTATGTCACTGATAATTTGATAATTTGGGCTAACTGTTAAGGAAATCGTCTAGAACAGCGGTCACCAACTGGACCACTGGTGGTCCACGAGAAAATTTTGGTGGTCCACAGAAAAATTATTTGCATTTTTTATATTGCACTAAATCAGGGATCCTCAAACTACAGCCCCTGGACCGTATACGTGCAATAAATGTTTGTGTTGCTGCAGAGAGTCTCCCCCTTCTGGGTCTTTTTGTGTGGGTCAGAGGGGGGCAGAAATTCCGACTTGGAGTCTGCTTCAGCCTCCTGGTGAGGAGCTTTAGGCAAAGGCTGGAGGGAAATGCAGCTGGTGGCAAAGAGCCGGAGGGCCTTGTTCCAGTGGGACTGCATCATGGTCTGGAACTGGCTGACCATCTCAGCCCACTGAGCCTCCAGGCGCTGGCACCTGGCCTTGCACTCCTGCAGGTCTTTCCTCTGCTTGGAAAGCCTATGCTCATAGTCCTCAGTGAGGTGCTTCTGCTGAGCCTCCTTCTCGATCAGATCCAATTTGAACTGAGCCACCTGTTTTGCCAACTCTTTCTCATGCTCCAGCAACTGCTTCCTATTGGGGCCCTAAGGAGCCCAGGTGGGCAGGCGAGGAGTGGCGAGTAGAGGCTGGCAAGGCACCCCTCAGTGTGAGTGACATCGAGTTGACCACGCCCACCCAGGCACATGACCACCTTGACACGCCCACCCAGCCATTCATTAGGCAGTTCATATTAGTGGTCTGCGGGATTTAAAATTATGAATTTAGTGGTCCCCAGGGTCCGAAAGGTTGGTGACCCCTTGGCTAGAAAGTGGGAGGTGGAGAGTTCTAGCCCTGCTCACTCACTCTCAGCTCAATCCACCTCACAAGGTTGTTGTTGGGAGTGTATAGGAGAAAGATGTGTTGAATGAATGTGTTGAAGATGTGTTCACTGTCTTGAGTTATTTGTAAATAAAATAAAACAATAAAATAAAATAAATATTCCCTATATAAGAACACTAGACAGACCTTTATATATCATGTCTTGAAAAAATTTCCAGGTAGAGAATGTGATATAAATATTTAATGATATTTATAGTGATATTTAATGCTACTTTTTTTGGACAAGGACTTGAAAATAACCTGTGAGGTCACCCAATTTTCTGCTACTATTTGTACTTAGATTTGGAACTTCTTATAGTAGCATTTTATTTACATTTATTTTAGCATCTTTTTTCTTAATTTTTTTAGATTCTATTGCATTTATTGTTTTTCTGTTTTGCATAGAACCTGTATAGATATTGGCTTGTATTTGGCCTTAGAATTGTAATAAATTTGATTTGATTTGAAAAGGAGATTATAAAATCCATGGACCACACAAATACTTTAGAGGACTGTGTCAACATTTACTTTTCAAGATCTTTACCAAATGAAGCACCTGGCAGAAACTGACAAGATTAATTTCAACAGAGAGAAATGCAAAGTCCTACATTTTAGAAGGAAAAATGAAAAGTTTAGGTTTAGGAGGATGAATAGAAGATCATACTGAGTAGGAACAGTGCATACAAAAAGGAGCTGGGCATTTTGATTGATCAAAAGTTCCCTACAACCAAAAGTGTGATACATCTGCAAAAGAGGGAGGGAGGGAGGGAGGGAGGAGGAAAAAAGTGAAACTGTAAGCTGCATCAACAGCAGGAACAGTGACTGCTAGATTTGCAATGACGTTTGAAGGTATAGTTTTAGGTATATGGGGTTGGTAGCTCTTTTTTAAAGAGTTATGGAAGGTATATGTAGAACATATGAAAAATCACAAAAGTAAGATGGTAATACCTGTGTGTAAGAAGTGTGTAAGAAAAATTGAGAAATATAACTCATTGCCTTAGCCAGAGTAATGTTATATTGCAATTATTGTTTTGTAGGGTTTTAAATAGTTACTGTAAATGAATGCTTTATCTGTTGGTGCTCTATGCAATCTTGCACATGTTTTGTCTTCTTGAATAAAAATAAAGTGCTTTTAAAAAAAATAAGTTCCTGGCCCTGCTTTTCTTTATTCTATGTCAGACACTCTTAATGACTCTAGCAATAAATTTTTTAGCAAGCATTAAACAGATCCCCAAATCCCTGCATTTCTATTGCAGGCATCTGCCTTTCTTTCACTATCTAAATACATTATCTCTGGGGTCACAGTAAGATTACATGCTGGTAGATGCCTTTTTCTGCAAGCAAATTTCAGGATATATTCTTACTATTTAGTTTCCTTATTAGGTTTTATTTTGTTTTAAAGGAAAGGCATCTGATTATTTCTGAACATTTTTCTGCCTGATTCTTTAATATGAACCTTCACTTGATTAAATCCTTCTGACTTGGTTGGTTTTATTTATAAAATAGCTAACTATTACAATTAGACAATGTTACAAATAGGACAAGATCTAAAATATGAATTTCTCTAGAAGCTAGGAAAGAGTAATTAATAAGTATGCAAGTAGTAATGATATAAGTGATATAAGAATAGAATAAGAGAGTTGGAAGGGACCTTGTAGGTGATCTAGCCCAACCCCTGCCCAAGCAGAAGATCCTACACCATTTCTGACAGATGGCAGTCCAGTCCAATCTTGAAAGCTTCCTATGATGAAGTTCCCACAACTTCTTAAGGCAAGCTATTCCATTGGTTAATTGTTCTCAGGGGTGGGCTTTAAAAATTTTAGCAAGGGGTTCTCTGTCTGGTTGCTGGGTGGCTGTGGCCATGGTGGCTGTGGCCTAGCCCAGAAGCTTTCCTCGAGCCTCCGGGAGGACAAAAACAGCCTCCCCAGGCTCCGGAGGCCCTCTGGAGGCCAGAAATGGCCCCGTTTCCAGCCTTCCTGAACTTCCAGTAAGCCTGTTTTTCACCCTCCCCGAGCCTCCACATGCGCCCTCCACTTACCTGCATCCAAAATGGGCTGTGTGGGGACTCCTAGGCGGGGGTGGCCGGGGTGGGCAGGACCAGCCAGGAGTAGGATTTGGGGGTTTCTAAACTGCACAGAATCTTAGCTAAAGGTTGTCTTGAACCTTTAGCTAAGATTCTCCCTGCAAACCCCCAGCAACCCACCCGATTGTTCTCACTGTCAGAAAATTTCTCCTTATTTCTAGGTTGAATCTCTCCTTGATCAGTTTCTGTCTGGCCTTCAGGTGCTTTGGAAAATAGCTTGATCCACTCCTCTCTATGAGAGCCCTTCAAGTATTGGAACACTATCATGTCTCCCCTGGGCCTTTTCTTCCTTAGACTAGACATGCCCAATTCCTGTATATGTTTTAACCTCCAGTCCCCTAATCATCTTGGTTGCTCTTCTGTGCACTCTTTCTACAGTCTCAACATCTTTTTTATAGTGTGGTGACCAAAACTGGATGCAGTATTCTAGGTGTGGTCTTACTAAGGCTTTACAGAGTGGTATTAGTACCTCCCTTGATCTTGATTGAATCCCTCTATTAATGCAATTTAGGATTGCATTGGCTTTTTTGGCTGCCGCTGCACACTGTTGGCTTATATTTAATAGGTTGTCCACTAAGACTCCAAAACCCCTCTCACAGTTACTGCTATTAAGTCTGGTTTTTCACAATATGGGTACTTTTAGTTTTTCTTGCCTAAGTGTAAGACTTTACTTTTCTCTACACTGAATTTCATTTTGTTAATTACGGCCCAGTATTCAAGTCTGTCAAGATCCATCTGTATCTTGAGCCTATCATCTAGGGTTTCGCTATTCCTGCCAGCTTAGTGTCATCTGCAAATTTGATAAATTCCCCTTCTATTCCCTCATCTAAGTCACTTATGAAGATATAGAAGAGTACTGGGCCTAAGACAGAACCTTGTGGTACCCCACTGCTTACTTCCCTCCATGTAGACGTAGTACCGTTAAGGACTACTCGTTGAGTACAGTTTGTCAGCCAGTTACAAATCCATCTGATGGTGATACTATCTATCCCACTTTTTTTTTTTAGCTTACCAAGAAGTAGGTTGTGGTCTATCTTGTCAAATATACCTTGTCAAATATACCATGTCTTCAGCATTTCGCTAGTCTATTAATTTAGTCACTATGTCAAAGAATGAAATAAGATTGGTTTGGCATGATTGTTCTTAACAAACCCATGCGGACTTCTACTTATTACTTTACTCGTTTCTAGATGTTTGCAGATCTTTTGATTATCTTTTACAGTAACTTCCCGGGTATTGATGTTAGGCTGATCGGTCTGTAGTTTCCTAGATCCGGATTTTTGTTTTTTCTTCCTTTTTTGATGTGGGACCACATCAGCTCTTTTCCAGTCCTCTGGTAATTCACCAGTGCTCCAGGAGTTTTGAAAGATATGGTACAATGGTTCTGAGATGACATCTGCCAATTCCTTTAGAACTCTGGCATGTAATCCATCAGGTCCCAGTGATTTGTATTTATCAAGATCAGACATGTGTGGGAGAGCACTTCCGGTTCCGGATGGCAATGGATGCTGCCAGGGTAAACTCTTGCCCCAGCATCTGAACCCCCCCGCCTGGAGGCCCCTTGGGGCCGGGTGCCCTGGCTTTGGGGTATCCGCCGTTAAGGGCGGCTCGCCAGGGGTCCCCTGCCTCAATTCCAGGGGCTGGGCGGCCAATGCTGGCGCGCCCAAGGCTCTGGCAAGTGTGGGCGGCACGCAGCGGCCATTCCCAAGGCCGTTCCGTGCCCATGTGCCTGTAGGACCTGGTGTATATCGAAATTAAGGCAGCAGGTAAAGAGGCGATCGGAAGAGGAAGGGATGCAGGCTGGAGAATAAGTAGAAAAGGAGAGACCTTGATTGGCGAAGCGATGAGGCATCCTGCGAGTGAGAGGGGGGCGAAGTTTCCCCCCCCCCCCTTGTAGCTGGGAAGGGCGCCGTGGCTGAGAAGAAAGAGGAGGAAAAAAGAAGGAGACCTCTTACTTCGCTGATTTTTTGTGGAGAATGGTGGAGGCGGAATTCGGGAAGGGAGGCTGGAGGCCTCTCTCTTTGCTGGAGAGTCATGGCCGGGGCCTGATTTCCTGCTTCTTTGTACACAATTGATGACATCACCCACCTCTGGTTTCCTGTTTGACCTACTCTACAAGCCGGACTCGTTGCTCCTGTGAGCGCCCTCTGGTGGATCGTGAGGAAACAGTGCTGATTTTTAAGAGAATCTTCTTCTCTCTGGATGCTTGTGCCTACCTGAGGACCTCTCATTCTTTATTACTGCAAGATGGCAAAAGGACAAAGACCAGCTGCAGGTGACATGGAAAAAATTTTGGAGAAATTGGCAAAATTGGATGAGAAACTTGTGAAACTTGGTAAACTTGATGACCTGCAAAAAGGGCAACTGGAAATAAAATCTGAAATTGTAGTTATGAAAAAAGATTTAATTGCTGTTCAACAGGTGGCAGAGGAGAACAAGAAAAAGGTGGGAGGTTTGGAGGGGGAGTTGCAGGCAATCCAGAAGAGGGAAGAAATGAGAGGAAATGTAATCTTAACTTTGCAGCTGGATAGAATGTCTTATTTTCTCAGGTTTCAAAATGTGGAAGAGGTGGACCAGGAAGATCTGCGAGAAGTGATGGTTAAATTGTTGGGCGAATTTACTGAAAGAGATTTGGACTTTATGAGATGGGATATGGATCTAGTTTATACAGTAAATTCACAATATGCAATTTTACATAGTGTCCCAAGAGAGGTCCACATTAAATTTGTGAGAAGGGAAACGAGAGATGAAATACTGAGAATTCAAAGATCGGGGGTGCTGATATACAGGGGCAAGGAGGTCACCATTCTGAAGCAGATCCCTAGACAGGTACGAGAATTAAGAAGAAATTATTATTTTTCATCAAATAAATTGTACCTTAAGGGAATTGGCTTCAGGTGGTTGATGCCGGAAGGTTTGATGATTTTCTGGGAGGGCAGTAGGAAGAAAATTAATAGTGTGGCGGAGGCTCAGGCCTATTTGGAGCAACATAAGACCCTCCTAGAGGGGGAAGATACAGGAACCGAGGAAGGGGAGGTACCAGATGATCAAGGAACGGGGGCAGGCGAGGCCGTGGCGGTCTGGGAGGAGGGGGGTGCTAAGGCCAGAACCTTGAGACCTAGATTTAAGAAATGACGAAGTGGGAGGAATCTATTATTTTGTGCCTTTTATGACATCTCTTATTTTTGTAAACTTTAATATTACTCTGGATACCGAACTGATATTTTTGTATAAATCCGGTTGTTAAATTTGAAATTTTAATAAGGGAAGATCTGCTGTATGTGAAAAAAAGAAAATATACATTATCTTTGTAAAAGGATAATGAAAATTCCACATATTGTAAGCGATAATATTGTTTATTTTTAACCAATAAAAACTTTTATAATTAAAAAAAAAAGATCAGACATATGTTCTCTTACTAATTTTTTTGCTTATTTTAACTTTTATTTCTAGTCTGTCTTTTACAATTATGTTTTTGGTAGGTTGGGTTATAGTTTCTTTTTGCATGAAGACCAATGCAAAGAATGAGTTAGTAGTTCTGCTTTTTCTCTGTTGTCTGTTACTTCCTTGCCATTTTCTCTCTTTAATGGACTGATTGTTTCCTTGATTTTTTTTCCTTGTTATTTATATGTTAAAAGAAACTTTTTTTATTATCTTGGACTATTGTCACAAGTCTTTCTTTATGCTGAGGCTTTGTTTTCCTGCCTTCATCTTTGCAGATTCCGGTTATCTGCTGATATTCTGCCTTAGTTATGTGTCGCTCTCCATTTTTTGTACTTGTCTTTTTTGTTCTTTAGTTTATCAGAGATATCTTTGTGCAGCCGTGCTGGTTTCTTCTTGGATTTCTTATTTTTGTTTTTCAGTTGTATTGCGCTGGTCTGGGCTTTTATGATCATATTTTTCAGAGTTTCCCAAGCTTTCCCCTTTAGGATTTTCATCCAAGTTCTCTCTGAGTTTGTTAAAATCAGCTCTTTTAAAATCTAAGACTCTGGTATAATTGTGTTTTATTGCTTGTGTTTGCATTATGTTGAATTCCAGTATGACATGGTTACTCTCACCCAAGGTTCCTGCAGTTTCAATTCCCTTTATCACTTCTTCTCTGTTTGTGAGAATTAGGTCCAGTATAGCTATCCCTCTAGTTCCCTCCTCTATCTTTTGGACAACAAAGTTGTCAGCTAGGTTGGTTAGGAACCTATTCAATTTCTCACTTGGTGCAGAATTAGTCTTCCAGTTGATGTCAGGGTAATTAAAGTCCCCCATTACTATTGTAGTGTGTTTCCTACATATATTTGTTATTTCCTACATATATTCGTTAATTGGTTAGCAAAAAGTATATCTTTTTTTAAAATTATTTTTAAATATACAACAAAATCAATACATGAACAGTGTGGCTCCTGAGTATAATTCATTTTGATACAAACATCAATAATAATCATTGTACATGATTTTTAAGGCAATTATTCAATATTTCAGTATTCCATTTTAATGCCAATGATGTTATAAACCATCATTCACCCTCTAGTTTTTCTCATCAAATTGTTACTTTTATTTCTTTCTATCCATCGTCATGGCAATGTCATTCTTTTTTTCTTTTATATTGACCCATATGCATTCTAGGAGGTTTTCATCTTTGGTTTCATGCATTTCTGTAGCAGTATAGTGGTCTTTTACTTGTAGTGCAACTCCACCTCCTCTTTTAAGGGGTCTTTTATATTTTATATAAAATATTTTAGAAGCTGTGTCTTTTCTAATATACAATACTCTGTGGCAGTAGGGATTAGAGGTGCAGACATGCATTTAATATGGGCCAATCTCTCTCATTATTTGCTTTAGAAATGTCTCATTAAATAATATGATTCTATAAAACCTATTACTTTTAAAGCTTTTTTAAAAAAATCTGCCATTTGTGAACATATACCATATTCATATATAACATGCAGTATATTCAGTTTCAAAGATTATACATAGTAGTGAACAGTCTTCAGGGCAGGAGTGTCTGCTTTCTCTTTTATTAAAAACCTGGAACCCACCCCGTCACCCCAAATCCATAGAGCAGTACAGGAAATAGAATTAAAGAATTCTGAGCTCAGCAATTGTTTGAAATCTTAGCTTGAAGTAAAGCTAATCGTCTTTCTAACTAACAAGCAAATCCTTTTGAATATGCCAAATATTTTCCATTCAACAATTTAGGGTAAAGATAAAGTTCTTGCTATTGTTGTTAGATAACTAAGAATGCATTGCAAATCACCACAGTATCTACCAGTAGATAGAAACCCATGTTCTGCCTTCCATATCCACAATATATTAACCTTCCTAAATTTGGAGGAGTCGGTTTGCAACAGAGAAGCAATGTGGCCTTAACCCATTAGTTTTTATTTTCCCACCGATTACCCTCCTTTTATATTTTATGTTCATATTTTAAAGTTAAGAGGATTAAAGGCCTTCACTTAAACTTTGTTTCTGGTCTGTATAAATACTTACTGAAAATGATGACCCACATTATCAAAATCTCAGAAATAATGATACTCTTATGCAACTCCTCTGATGCAGATTGGGGTGAAAAAAACAGGGTTTTCTTCCATAATGTGAGAAAGAGCAAAGCATGCATTTCCTATGCCTCTCTACCCTTTGAAACCACTTAGTCGTGTTCAAAAGCACCACTATCACCAGGGATATTTTCAGGAGAAAGAGACCTACCTGCCAGACAGCAAGAAGGACAAACGATCTATGGATGTCTTGCCCTCCACAGCATAGGTTTGATCTTTGGCCAAAGGCAAGACCTGTTCTTCACAGCACTTGATTATTTCTTTATAAGTTTGGAGAGGCACTTGCAAAGGCTGGCAAATTTGTTTGTACAGGAGATCAAATTCTTCAGAAAAAGTGCCTTTATGGAGTTGGTAAATTAAATGTGCTAGCTGAAACAAGCAGATCAGAAATAAAAGCACATTCCAAATGATAATGTCTAATCCACAAGCGTTGAGCCATCCCCATATGACAGAGCACAGAAAGCCAATGGACAACAATCCAAAAATATAGATGGCACCAAAGGTTCCACTACCTCCCATATAGCCAAGGAGGAGGAAGAAACTAGAGAGGTGATAGGCTGCTCCTTCCATAATGTATTTCCAGTTCTCACACAAAACCGGATTAAAAATTATCCGATCCAAAAGTGTGTTTTCTTCATTCATTTTCCTGTAACTTCTATACCTAACTCACTTTGAAATTAATGGAATACACGGAAACCAATTCCTATACCTACACCTCTATGGAGATTTTAGAGGAATATTTCTGAAGTTATGTATTTGCATCTAACAACTCCTGAAGTTCTCTTCCACAAATTGCAATACCCAGCGTTCTTGATGGGATTTGAGACCTTGTTGATGAACTTGTAGAAGCATGAGAAATTCTATCCCGGAAGTGCCTTTTGAGAACTGGAGTGGAAAAATCAAGAGTAGCTAAGAGTTTGCAGCTTGTTTTCTCCCCTGCCTTGAGATAAATTAAAATAGACACAGTGAAAGAGCAGCAGGGAGGGTTAAAGGGGTGGGGAAGACAAGCAGAGGGCACTAGTGTTTAATTTGGAATGTATAGCACTAAGGCATGGAAAGAAGAGAGAGGCGCTACATAGATAACCATGTTTGGAATTGAAATCCAAGAAGCAAAGGCTAGAACGGGAAGAGAGAGCAGCCAGACATTTGCCACTTAACATAACCCTGAGAACTAGATTACAGAGTATTGTTAGTGAATACTGCACAGAGTTTTCAGTTTATTCTCAGATATACTTCATCACCAGAGTATTTTTATATAGAGGAGGAGGAGGACAACTAGGAGGACAACTAAAAGCAATAAATTAAGAGACTAAAAAGGATTTGAATAAGTATCTTTACAATATGATATACAATTATACAGAAAGAGTGGTATGGTGGCCTAGTAGTGAAGACGCTCACCTCCCACTCAGAAGCTTGAGAGTTAAATTCTAACTAGTGACAAATATTTCTCTCCTAGGGCACAAATGAAAAATATCTCCTGCGAACTCTGTGTGGGGTCAGGAAGGGCATCCAACCAGTAAACGCTCAGCTTCATCCAGCTCAGACCCCAAATTAAGGGAATATGGCAGGGGTGAAATGTTACCTGTTCAGATCGGTTCACCCGAACCGGTAGTAAAAAATGTGACTGATTCGCTGAACTGGTAGTAAAAAAATGTTTTAAAAAAAGTTCCAACAATCAGCTGAGCGATATGCAATCGTCGGAACTTTTTTTAAAAACTTTTTAAAGCATTTTTAACTACCGGTTCCGGAGAATAAGTAGTAAAAAATGCTTTTAAAAAGTAAAAAAAAAAAGGCTCAGACGATCACGCGGCACAGCTGTGATCATCCGAGCCTTTTTTTAATTTTTTACTACCTATTCACCCGAACTGGTAGTAAAAAAATGCTTTAAAAAGGTTTTAAAAGGTTCCCAAGATCACAGCTATGCCACGCGATTGTCGGAACCTTTTTTTTTTACTTTTACTTTTTTAAAGCATTTTTTACTACCTATTCGCCCAAAGGTTTCCATGATCGCGCGCTGCAGCTGATCCCCCCCCCATTCCACTTACCTTCCCAAGCCTGCTTTTGGTGCATACTGCGCATGTGCATGTTGCATGCGTTTGGTGCGAACTGTGCATGCATGTGCACAGTGTGCATTTGGCGCACAGCGTGCATGTGCGACCAGCGAACCGGTAGTAAACCAGTTCAGATTTCACCACTGGATTATAGGATCATAAAAAGAGAGTTTTATATAATAATACAGAAGAGGCAGACAGCTGGGATACTTAAAAGAATATCAACAGAAAATCAGAATAGGCAAGGACAATTCCTTTTCTGAAATTGAAGCTGGTTTCTCCCACCGCAAGTAATTTATGATTAAAATGAGAAGATTGTCTTCAATTAATTGAGAATACATTAAATGAAGCAGGTAAGAAGTTTGGTGTCCAATTTTCCATTTGAATTGATGTACCTTATATTCAAGAATTGTCTTCCATTGGGTTAAATACCAGCTATAGAAAGAAAATATAGTCTTTATAGTACTTTCTAGGTTTGCTGGCTCCCTTGTTTTGTGGAATACTTTGAATCTATTACTGGCAACATGGGTCCAGAAATAGGGACAAAGTTTGTGAATGTGCTGCAGCTTGCATAGTGCATATCATATTCTTTCTTTCTTTACTCTCCAGTATACATTCTTTTCTCTCCAATTCTAAATCTAATTTTGGATTAAATCTAAGCCAAACAAGCATATTAGTAATCTGGCACAGTACAAAAGGAACAATTCTCCCTACTCCTAACCCGGATAATTTTTGTCAAATTTGTTCTGTACTCAGTGGAAAGTTTGTTTTGTCATTGTTGTTTAACATCGCCCGGCCGCCTTGTTTAGGGTGACCCGCTCCCTGCTCCTTCAGGAAGCGCGGGAAGACCCCTTGGAGGGTAGAGCCGAGGATTTTGTTCAATATCTGTATGATAAAATCGCTCAGATTCGGGAACACCTGGACTCTGACATAGTAGTTTCAGAGGAAAGGATGGAGGCAGGTCTTGAGAATACCACCTGGAAAGAGTTTGATTCTGTGACTCCCGAATATGTGGACAGGATACTGGGGAGGCTGAATGCTACCACATGTTTATTGGACCCGTCTCCCTCCTGGTTGGTGCTGGCCTCTCGGGAGGTTACACGAGGCTGGCTCCAGGGGATTATAAATGCTTCTCTGAGTGAGGGTGTCTTTCCTGCTGCCTTGAAAGAGGCAGTGGTGAGACCTCTCCTCAAGAGGCCTTCCCTGGACCTGGCAATATTGGCTAATTACCGTCCAGTCTCCAACCTTTGCTTCGTTGCGAAGGTTGTTGAGAGTGTGGTAGCACAACAGCTTCCTCAGTACCTGGATGAATCATCTTATCTGGATCCGTTCCAGTCGGGCTTCAGGCCTGGACACAGCACGGAAACGGCATTGGTTGCATTGGTTGATGATCTCTGGAGGGCTCGGGACAAGGGTTGTTCCTCTGCCCTGGTCCTATTAGATCTCTCAGCGGCTTTTGATACCATCGACCATGGTATCATGCTGCACCGGCTGGAAGAGTTGGGAGTGAGGGGCACCGTGTTGCGATGGTTCTCCTCCTTTCTCTCTGACCGGTGGCAGTCTGTGTTGGCAGGGGGGCAGAGATCGACCCCGAGGCCCCTTATATGTGGGGTACCACAGGGATCGGTTCTCTCGCCCCTTCTGTTCAACATTTATGTGAAGCCACTGGGTGAGATCATCCGTGGTTTCGGGGTGAAGTACCACCAGTACGCTGATGACACCCAGCTGTACATCTCCACCCCAGACCACCCCAATGATGCCCTTGAAGTGATGTCCCGGTGCCTGGAGGCTGTACGGATCTGGATGGGGAGGAACAGACTCAGGCTCAACCCATCCAAGACCGAGTGGCTGTGGTTTCCGACATCCCGATATAGTCAGTTGGTGCCAACGCTGACTATTGGGGGCGAGTCATTAGCCCCCACGGAGAGGGCTCGAAACTTAGGCGTCCTTCTGGACTCACAGCTATCTTTAGAAGAACACCTGACGGCTGTGGCCAGAAGGGCTTTTTATCAGGTTCGCCTGATACGCCAGTTGCGCCCCTTTCTAAATCGGGACTCATTAAACACGGTCACTCATGCCCTCGTCACTTCCCGCCTGGACTACTGCAATGCTCTCTACATGGGGCTCCCCTTGAAGAGCACCCGGAGGCTCCAGTTGGTCCAGAATGCAGCGGCGCGGGTAGTTATGGGAGCGATGTGGCGCTCCCATGTGACACCCCTCCTGCGCGAGCTGCACTGGCTTCCTGTGTTCTTCCGGATGCACTTCAAGGTTTTGGTTACCACCTTTAGAACGCTCCATGGCTTAGGACCGGGCTATCTTCGAGACCGCCTTCTGCCACCAGTACCCTCTCACCGACCAGTACGCTCCCATAGAGAGGGGCTTCTCAGGGTGCCGTCGGTCAAACAGTGTCGACTGACGGCCCCCAGGGGGAGAGCCTTCTCTGTGGGGGCACCCACCATGTGGAACAAGCTCCCCCCCGGAGATACGGACAATCCCAGATCTCCGCGCTTTCCGCCGTGCCCTCAAGACGTTTCTATTCCAGCAGGCTGGCCTGGACTAACCTCTTCTAAAATTGCTCTTATATTTTTAAATCTTAATCTCATAAATTTAGAGTTTTAATTTTAGGTTTAAGACCAAATTATTTAATTGTATTTTAATCAATTCTTTAAAATATTTGTATTATATGTATTTTATCATTTGTCTGTACACCGCCCTGAGTCCCCCGGGAGTAGAGCGGTATATAAATATAATATAATAATAATAATAATAATAATAATAATAATAATAATAATAATTATCAGAACTTTGTGATAATTGCTTCAGGATGGCACCAGTGGATTATTTTTCCAATGCAGTGAAATAAAGTGACTTTTATATGTCATACTAAACTTTTTCAGCTATTCCACTTATACAAACTTTTACTTACCAATTTATTTAAACTGTGATTTAAAGGAAATTGCAAACTATGTTGGGGGAAAAACTAAAAAGAGTAGTGTTGTACCCACTGCATTTATTGGGTGAATTTTGATAAAACCAAAATTCATCAGCACTTTTGAGGATTTTAAACCCATTGAAATTTCCATTTTTGTCCTACCCTTAGTAGTACATCCTCCTTATCAATCCCACTGAAAGGTCATAAGCACATGTTTCATCAAATATATCCGAATACATATCTTAATATTTTGAAACTGCTTGGCAGCATGAGCCAAAATAACAAAAATAAAAACAAATATTTCTTTTTTGAATGGTGTTATGAATCACATGCTCTCTTCAGAACATAAGCAACTGGAATGAGTTTACTTTAGGCTTAAAATTGGGGAGAGGAGAACAAGAAAGTTAAACAACGGAAATAAAATAGCTCAAGGTATTTTTATATGATTTTTATTAAAATGTTTTTAAAAGATTAACAACTAATGCAAACTATTATAAAGAAGAAAAAGGGAAAGCAAGCAAGCAAAGAGAAAGCAAAAAGTACAAAAAAAAGAAAAAAGTTGTATTAAATTAGGAAAGAAAAAAGATACAAAGAAGTAGCTTCTAATGTTCTTCACATATTTAACCTGTCTAAAAGTTACATAATATTTTTTGTGTATAATCTATCCTGTCTAATCATGAAAACTATAAACTACAGGTCCCCCCCCCCCTTTTTTATGCAAAAAGTTCATAAGAGATTTCCAGAGTGCCAAAATGTAGTGTGTCTTTCTGTAATCAAAGTAGTTCATTTTATCAAGATAGTCCTCAGGAAATAATGGCATTTGGGACTAGAATTCCCATCATCTGCCTATCTTCTGCCCATCTGGTTGCCTTATACTCCTTTACCTCTGTAAAGTGAGGAGAGCACAGGGCAGCAGCGCCAGTTGGGTGGCATGGCAAATGCAGCACTGAGCAGCAGGGAGGCTAGACAGCCATGGCAAATGGGAGTGCAGGGTGCAGGGCTGGTAGGGTGAGCAGAGCATAAGATGGCAGAGCTGACAAGATGAAGCAAGTACAGGGTGGCAGACACAGCTGGGGCTTTGCACGGTGGTGCTATAGTGGCAGGTTGTGGCATGGGGCTTGAGGTGGCACTCCTTG
>WNWU01000064.1:5513815-5547421 GCA_012654045.1 Ptyas mucosa | reverse complement strand
ACAAGGAGTGCCAGTTGCATGATGGTCAAAAGGGCAGAGATGGTGGAGGAGTTAAAGAGCCCCTGCCAGCATGTGTTCAAAATTCCTAAGTGTGGGCAGGCTGACAAGCACCTGAATGTTGATCAAATGACCATGGGATGATGTAACAGCTATAGTGTACAAATCAGTATAGGAACCTGAAGGAAGCAGAATGATTTCCATATATACCTGTAGAAAGATACTTAGATGAATAGGGGAATATTTTAATGCAAGCTAGTTTTAGTCAGAGTACCATTTTGTTGTGGGATTTAAAAGATACTGGATTAGAAATGAGACCACAACTCCTGTTTTAGTCACAAAAAGCAGCCGGGGGATTTAGGGCTAACTCTCAATTAAGAAAGTACTGTCCAGAAAGGGTAAGGGGTAGTATTGTCATAGTGCAGTTTTCATGCATGCAAAAAATATATATGCTGGCCATTCTATTTCCCCTCACACTGGTGAAGGCCTCCAGAACAATGCTACCAGGAGCTATCTCAATGAGCATGACTAAGCAACTGATAACATTAAGTTCCAGGCAAAAATTAGAGGTTTATAAATGAGGTTAACTTGACTTGAACATATAGTACAGGGTCAGGATACTCGATTAGGGTATATTAGTATTATAGTCTCTTAACTGCTTGCCTTAAAGAAGTATGAAGGAAAGTAAATCCTTTTAGAGAGCTGTTGCAACCTGGATGTCTGTGAGAATGTGTTTGGATTACTCAATGCACTCTGCATGGGGCTGCCCTTGAAGATCATCTAGAACAACTGATTCAGAATGCAGCAACACACAGAGTAAGTTAGCCCATGTAACACCTCTATTGTGCAAGCTACACTGGCTTTCAGTTTTGTTCTGGGTGCTAAAGAAAGTGCTGCTTATCAGCTTTAAAAGGTCTTTTCAGCATGGCAGGCACAGGCACGCACTCACAACTCCATTTGCGCACAAATGGAAGGCACTTGCATTTGCATTTGCATCTCCACTCACACGGAGAGTGCTTGTGCAAATGGAGCTTTGCAAAAGCACAAGTTCCCTCTGCTCAAATGCCCTCCACTTGCGCAAGTGGAGCTTTGCGTCCGAGCACATAGGCCCACTACTCACTTAAGTGGAGCCACCTCAAGGGCTTCATGGCGTGGAGGACGCTGCCTCCCAAGGTTTGGGGAGGGAAGTGGGGTACGTTAAGGAAAGGTAAAAGGGAAGTGGGGTGGGGGTGGGCGGCAAGCTGGCTATGGGGACTCCGGGAAGGCAGCGTGGAAGGCAGGCAAGCCTGGCAGGGCTTCGGGGAAGGAAGGAAGCTGCTAGCTCGGAGGCAGCGCGGAGGACACTGCCTCCCAAGGTTTGGGGAGGGAAGCGGGACGCGTTAAAGAAAGGTAAAAGGAAAGCCAGGTGGGGTGGGATTTGTCCCCCCCCTCACAATCCTCTTCCAAGCGCAGATGGTTCCTCCTTTAATACCTGGTCCTGCACTTGACCTGGCCGGACAGTGCCCCCCCACCCAGCGGCCTCCCGCCTGTCCTTCCTTCTCCAGTCGTAAGTTCTAGGACTGGTCACAAGTGCGAGGACCAGTCAAAAATTACTTTTTCAGCCCTCTGAGTAGTCCATATGCACAAAAGGACTAGCCAGAGGGCTGAAAAAAGTTATATCTGACAGGTCCTCGCATTTTTGACCAGTCTTCGCACTTATGACTGGTCATCATTTATGCCCATTGTAGCATTCTTAACAACCGTGTCACTCATTTCACAACTGCTTCTCTTCACCATGGTGACAAGATAGGGCAAAAATGTAAACTGTGAGGACAGTCATAAGTTCGAGGACTGGTCACAAGTGCGAGGACCAGTCAAAAATTACTTTTTCAGGCCTCTGAGTAGTCCATATCCATAAAAGGACTACCCAGAGGGCTGAAAAAAGTGATTTCTGACAGGTCCTCACACTTTTGACCAGTCTTTTTTTATTTTGAAATTTACCAGTAGCCCCTGCATTTCCCACCCCCGGCTTATACTTGAGTCAATAGGTTTTCCCAGTTTTCTGTGGTAAAATCGGGGGCCTCGGCTTATATTCGGGTCGGCTTATACTCGAGTATATACGGTAAGGTGTAAGCAATTCCTTTGCCACTTTAATAGTCTTCAGGAAACTGAATAAAACTCAATCCATGCAGACAAATTTATTAATTCAACAAAATTACTTGTATTCAGACCAAATTGCTTTATTGCTTGCATTCATAATATTTTATATACAGGAAAGAAATAATCCTCTATTTAAATTAGAACTTTAAATACTAAAAATAATTTATTATCACAATTTTCCAAATCCAAAGAATAGATTAAGGCAATATATTGTTGTGATTTTAAAACTTATTTTAAATATTTTTCTCCATCTTCTCATAAAAAAACATCAAAAAGCAATACAACCAGTTGTGGAAGTAAAGTTTCCAATTATCCACAGTAAATCACCTAAAGGAAAAAGGGGAAAAAATGTAAGAAACCATTTGACCAACTATGTACTACTAAAACTCTCATTCCCGTAAATTTTAATTGAAGGAAACAGTGCATCATAGGACAACAATTTTTGAACCATTTGAGATATATCAGATGGGTTAACTTACAGAATGCATCCCAAATCCCCATGGAATTAAATTTGGCAAATTTTATAAAGCATTTTATAACATAAAATTTATTATAAAAGTTTATGACATGATACAAAATTTATACACAGAATTTTTTGCTAACTGCTGAAAGAAATCATCAAAATTTCTGATTCTTATGTATATTTATATGTATTCAAACTCAAATCATATTCAGGATGAATCTTTAGTTATTGTTCACAGAAAAAATGATGATGCATTTGAACAGTTAAGTTAAATGGCGCAACTCCCTTTCCAAAAAAAACCCTCAAGATTTTAAAGGAACATAAAAATTCTTGTATGTTTTGGCCAAATATTTAACATGTTTTATTACCATTCTTACAAATCTTGCAAAGTTTATTCCATTTTGCTGGCAGAGAGTATTACTCTTTGTATCTGCTCTATTCTAGGGCTTGGGTTAAGTCAGGGTATGCTATGTTAACTGAGGGTCCATGCAGTAGGTGGTATATCATGAATTTGTACTTTAGTTGATGGTTGACGTGTATATGATAATGGTTTGGACTATGCATGTGAACATTTTTCCAATTAAACCTATTGTGTGAGCCTTAGATTTTAGAAGCAGCATGCAAATGTTTTTAGCAGACAAAAAAAATTGTAAGTTGAACATATTTTCTATAGTATTTCAGATTTCTTAGCAAAAAGATGGCAACAATTAGGATAACACAGGAGATTGGTTCCTTCAATGGAGAAAGGGAAGCAGCAGATCTCTGACAAGCCAAAAATCAATTAATGTATAAATATATATCAATTAGAATTAAAATAGAACACAGAATACTGGGGACCTGCTTCACATATAGTAATCCTACACATTTATTATTTTTTTCCTTTAAGTTTAATATATTTTCAGATTTTTCTAAATCCACAAATCAATGAGAATACTTTGTTATTGGGAAATAACAGGCTTTGGAAAATAGCATTTTTGGAACATATTCATGCAAACAAAAAGTGACAAAGTTCATTGATGACATATTCTTAAGCCTTTTTTATATTCCTAAAGTGTATATTAAAAGTGATCTAATCTGTGAGGATGCAGCCAATGTACCATTGATGATAACCTTGAATTTATGTGTTAAGTAGAATATGTGTAAAACTAAAGTATAAAATTATACTCCCCCCACAAAAATAACATATTTTAGTAAGAATACTTGGCTCATTCCATTTAATTGTGCCAAATCTCATTTCCAACTAGTAGAAATAGAATACCGGTAGATAAAATGTAAGGAGCTATTTCATCCATTAATTAGGATATCTATATCTCTGGAGAAATTAAAGCGTTTTAGGATTAAAAGGAGCCTGAGTGGCGTAGCAGGCTAATGCCTCCTATTAAGGCAGCATTTAACATCCAGCTGCCTGCAATTACTGCGAGTTCTAATCTCACCAGGCTCAAGGTTGACTCAGCCTTCCATCCTTTCTAAGGTGGGTAAAATGAGGACCCCGTTTGTGGGGGCAATAAGCTGACTTTGTATAAATATACAAAAGTATGAAGGCTATTGCTTAACGCATTGTAAGCCGCCCTGAGTCTCCGGAGAAGGGCAGCATATAAATATAAATTTAAAAAAAATTTAAAAAATTAAAAAAATAAAAAGGGAAATAAGAAAGATTGTTAGAAAATATGATTGAGAGAAGAAGAAAAACTATTTAGTTTCACTGCAGCAAAACAGAGCTATTTTAGATTTTCAAACACATAATTAAAATTTTCAAAACAAATTTGAACGACAAATTGGAAACAGGAAGAAAATACATTACACATATTACAGATTATGCATGTTTCGCACCCACAAAAGTTTCTATACTCAGAAATGCAGTGGTAATTGCTAAGAAATTATATTTTTCCCATATTTTTTGATTAAGTCATGTTTTGGTAAATAGCAATTTAGTCACCTACCTATGAAAGATTCCAATATATGACTCATCTTGTTCATATCTTAAAACCCAAAGCTCTCATGCACTCCTTGTGAGCTTCAATAAGATGGCCACAGTTTTCTTCTCCTTTTTCGATGATGCTGCAACACAACATTTCCCCTTTAAGTGATTTCACAAATCAAGGCCTCAACTAAGTTGATGAGCACTAGATTTCAGCTCTGACTAGCTGTAATACTCCTATGTTACCAAGTTGTTCTCCTTCCCTTATCCAGGTCATTTAATATAGTCAAATCTTATTTTAATTGGCTTAACTGGCAAATAAAAAACACAAGGTTTCATTCTCTCCCTTTTCTTATTCAACCTTTATGCTTAAATAATCATGAGGAAGCTACCGTATTTTTCAGAGTATAAGACGCTCTGGAGAATAAGACACACATTAGTTTTTGGGGAGGAAAACAAGAAAAAAAATTCTGCCTCTGCCTACCAGTATCCATCGGTATTCATCTGGCTAGCGTCCTTGCAACAAACAGCAAACAGCCTGGTAAGGTTCAGCACACTATTACAGCCTGATTTAGCAAAAACAGCTGATTGGTGATTGGATCAGCCTCCCAGAATACTGCCAATCAGCTGTTCCAGGCTGCAGGGTTAGGCGGGCTGCAGATTTGATTTTGGATACTGATGTATCAAGTTGCTTCCAAGATTCATCAACTTAATGTATTTATATAGGCTTGTCTTTGAAGATGGTTCAGAATTTTCCATTGGATAAAAATTTTGCTACTTCAATGTTGATGCAAGCCACTAGACCAAAACATATAGAAGTGATAGTTGCAATTGCTATGGGAACCTTTTTAAACCCAATTTATGGGTTTCTTATAGGACCATCTGTCCCCAATCGTCTCTACCCCATTCAGCAGAAGGGGCATGCTCTGGATACCACTACTCATTGGCTGGCAGAGCCCAGGAACAGAGCCCTTTCTACCACGAGACCTTCCCTTTGTAACAATATCCCCTTAGATTAACCCTATCTCTACTAACTTTCTGTAAGGCCCTGAAAACTGGATACCCAAGCATGGGGCCCTGGGCATGTGACAGAGTCCATTTCCTGGCTATCTTGATATTGTTTTATGATGCTCAGCTGCTGTGTTTTATTTTTTATACTCTGTATTTTATCTTATTGTGATATGTCTAGTCACATATGTAAGATAAATGGCTTTATAAATTGAATAAAAAAACAAACAAACTTGAAAAACTCA
Source organism: Ptyas mucosa (assembly GCA_012654045.1). Classification (NCBI taxonomy): domain Eukaryota; kingdom Metazoa; phylum Chordata; class Lepidosauria; order Squamata; family Colubridae; genus Ptyas; species Ptyas mucosa. The sequence goes on along the minus strand of WNWU01000064.1, from coordinate 5,541,651 downwards.
ATCTGTTTGAGGTTTAGAATATTTTCTTGGGAGGTACCAATGACCACCTCAAAATAGCTGCCACAGAGCTATACTGATTTATAGAATTGCTGACATTTACGCATGATTGCTCACAAAGGCCTCATTTTAAATAGAACACTTCACACTCAATTGATTTCCCCATTCTTGTTATATTATTATTATTATTATTATTATTATTATTATTATTATTATTATATTTATATACCGCTCTACTCCCAGGGGACTCAGGGCGGTGTACAGACAAATGATAAAATACATATAATACAAATATTTTAAAGAATTGATTAAAATACAATTAAATAATTTGATCTTAAACCTAAAATTAAAACTCTAAATTTATGAGATTAAGATTTAAGAATATAAGAGCAATTTTAGAAGAGGTTAGTCCAGGCCAGCCTGCTGGAATAGAAATGTCTTGAGGGCATGGCGGAAAGCGCGGAGATCCGGGATTGTCTGTATCTCCGGGGGGAGCTTGTTCCACATGATGGGTGCCCCCACAGAGAAGGCTCTCCCCCTGGGGGCCGTCAGTCAACACTATTTGACTGACGGCACCCTGAGAAGCCCCTCTCTATGGGAGCGTACTGGTCGGTGAGAGGGTACTGGTGGCAGAAGGCGGTCTCGAAGATACCCCGGTATGCAGTAATTGCATTCTATAAAGTTGCTGTGAATGCTGAATTACTGAATACCAACTGGGAACATGTATGTTGGGTGACTCAAATTTTTGTTCCTCGGCATGTTTTCAAAAGTATTGATTTTGCAAATACATTTTAACGAGTAGATAAATTTGCAATATGGAACCTACAATATTAACCTGGGCCACCCAGCAATATATGGATTTTTATTTTGAAAAACATACACATATACACAGAAACAATACCCAGAATCATTATACAGTTCTAGATTTCTGAAATGAATAAAATTAATTTAACATGAAGAAATTTAAGATCTGGAAGCAATTTGTATTAAACAGCAGAAGAGAGTGCCAGACTTGAGCTCTGAAGGAAAATGAAGCAAACAGTACCAAAGAGTTTCACAGCTGCCCACAACTCTTTCGCAAATAGTTATCCAAAGTGACCTTATTGTTTATGAAGTAGCACAGTGAGTGCTCTACAAGCCCAAAAGCAAAACAATGCAAAGATTAGTGTTGCTGATGGATAAAGGGAAATATATCTAATTTTACCTCCTCCTCCTAAAACTTTAGAGTTTAAAGATTTAAAATGGGAAGTTTCTTCCTAGAACAGTGCCCCCCAGCCTTTTGGGCACCAGGGACTGATTCCACAGAGAAAGATTTTTTCACAGATTGGAGGGGGTTGGTTTTACATGCCACTTGCATCCTACTTTGCTTGTTTGTGTGGACTGGTTGCTGGCATGCTGCGGACTGGGGTTGGTCCAAGGCCTGGAGGTTAGGAACCCGTCCTAAAACACCACTAAAACTGGAAAAAATAAAAGGATGGATGGATGATGGATGGACGGACTGACAGAGATATAGATGTAGATATACAGATATGTTTCTCAACCACCTTTGAAAATAATGGGTGGTAGCTGTCTTCCTTTTTCTAGAGGAGATTAAGGTTCCCATCAAACATATGTGCTAGTTGTTCCCATCTCTAAGGGGCGGTGCTCATCTCCATTTCAAAGCCGAAGAGCCAGCGCTGTCCGAAGACGATTCCATGATCATGTGGCCAGCATGACTAAATGCCAAAGATGCATGGAACGATATTACCTTCCCACCAAAGGGGGAGGTTATTTTTCTACTTGCATTTTTTACTTGCTTTCAAACTGCTAGGTTGGCAGAAGCTGGGACAAGTAATGGGAGCTCACCCTGTTATGCGGCACTAGGGATTCAAACCGCTGAACTGCCGACCTTTCGATTGACAAGCTCAGCATCTTAGCCACTGAGCCGCCACATCCTTATCTTTAGCGGAGATTAAAAAGAGATAATTCTGCATCTGCCAAGCTTCTTTCTCCAGAGAGTGAGAGGTGTTGGACAGATGATTTAATTCCATTAATTTTTAAGCCGGCAATTGTTGGAATTGAACAGTTTCTGTCGAGGAACATAGAAACCTTATTCTGGCTAAAGGGAAATAAAATCACTACTACAACTGCTTCAGGAAAGTTTAGGAGACTTCTGCAGTTTTGCAGGAAGAGGTTAAAATCTGGGTTCATATAGAAAAGAGAGACTGAACAGCCAGCCTCCTGCCTCAGCTTCTCCCCTTGATTAGTCCTCTGGTTTGGTTGGGAGCAAAACATGGCATAGACACATAGATTCACCAAACTTTCAGAAGCAGGGTATCCCCTTGCTGTCTTTCTGCTCTTCATGCTGGAGACTGCGGTATTGTGCAAGACACTCACAAAACATTTGCAAAGGAGAAACTTAACCTTCAACTTGCTGCTATCAAAAACTTGAGGGGGTTCAAGACATATTACCAAGTGCAGGGACACCCTCATCTACCCAGGGTAGGTTTGTTTGAGTTTAAATTTGAGGCAAGTTAAGCTATAGTATGCTTTGCTTATTAACTGCTGTTGTTTTTTTATTTCTAAAAAACAGTTGTCTTAGTAAATCTTGTTTTTAACTAGGTATTAGAAATTGTGAGAATCTGCCCACATATATTTTAAATATATAGTAAAATGAATTGAAACAATGTTAAACTATATAGTTTCAAAACTGTAATCAACAAGTTCACCGAGACTTGTAAATTTTAGGATTAAAGAATAACTTCAGTATATTTGAATAAGACTAACCTAGTCTCTGCTTCTGCAGAGTTTTCGGGAAATGAGGTTGTTATATTCGAACATTTTTTCAGCAAGTTTTTAACAGTAATCAGGTGGTAAATTACTCCCTATTTAAAACTAATTTGGCAGTTCAATAATTAGCCACTTCAGAGTCTATGACTGAAGCCACAACATATTTTGTACATAACTAAAGTTCCATAATTTGATTTTATTCTTTTCCGGGCAGTCTCTTCCAATAAACCGTTTGTACTAGCACTGGCAGGGCTTCATTTTTGAATTTTTGAAAACCGAGTTTAAAATATTTAACAACAGTCTTTCAAGTTTAGAAATGAGCTCTTCTATTTTCTGATTATCATTTCTACCCAGGAAGAAATAACGCGTTCATTTTAGAACAAGACGCGGGACTATTTTACGACTTAATCGAGAAACAGCACACCTCTGTTACTCCAGCAATGAGGAGGCGCTTTCTCCTATCAGGGACCAACTGGGACCAACTTTCTACTAGACATTTCCCGACGTTGGTCCAGGGGGGGGGGGGGGGGGGATTTCCTTCTGCGGTTTGGCTAGCGATAGTTCTATACCGTTTGCCGAAGCGCAAAACTGTCCATCGCTCCCCCACGCTTCCGCATGTCACGGCGAGCTCCCTAGTTTACCCACGTGCCCTTTCTCCCGTAACCCCCCGTTACCCACCAAGCGTCGCGCGCCTGCTTTGTCTCCGGACAGGCACAGCACGGCTTCAGCGAAGGCGGCGGCTTTTGCTCCGCCTGAGCTGGGGCTTGGAGACCCGCCGGATCGCAGGAGGCTAGGTTCGACATCCCTTCTACTTGCGCATGCGCACAAGCCGCCAGGACTCAGGCCTACGGGAAAGGACAGTCTCGGATTTCCGCCGTCGCCGCTAGGTTACGATACTCCCAGCCGTCGTTTGTGACGTAACATCTCCAATGTTCTATATATGTAAATCGTGAACTGCAGAATAATCTAAGATCGAGCAGAAGATGAAGAAGTTTCTTAATGCGGCGATGCCTCTTTCGATGGAGGGCAACGAGGCACTGAAAACTACTGATCAACTTTTTTACGGCAGATTGTGTCTAATGATCCCCGAAGTAGCCGAGCCGCAAATAAATCCTTTTAGTTTTTTAATTTTAAGATCTTTTTTGTTAGTTTTAAGATTGTTATTCCTTTTGGTCTATGATTTGCCCCCCGTTTTTCCCTACTTTTTTCTTTTATTTTCTAAGGAGCTGTCAACTAGGTCAGATAGACTTTCGAACTACTGTCTAGTTTCAAATACTAGTTTCGTTGTTTTGCATTCTTGAAATATACGCTTTTGTTGAGGTAATGCCCGTAAAGCCCTGCTAGGTGGCGGAAGAATGCTGTAAGCAACGTCGAATCTGAACAGAACAGAGAAGACAATCCCAGGACATAGGGCGTAAATACAAAACAAAACAAAACAAAACACGGAAGACGATTTAAGTGGGCACGTCCGTGAAGTCACAAAAGTGGACTAGAAATAAATTCGTCCATCATGCGCATAGATGTTTTATACAAATGACTCAGACTGGAATTTATAATACCTGGTGGCTTCTCTTCAGTTTTCCGGGTGACTAGTTTTGAGTTTTCGAGAGAAATTGTCCCAGAAATATATTCTTAATGGAAATGCTCCTTTCTTAACTCGCCCAAATGTGAAAGAGGAGCCTTGTTGATACCGACGCATTGCTCCTTTTTTCTGGGCAAAGCGTAAAGAAAAGACTCCAAGTTACTTAGTGGCGGAGCGATTTGCATTCCAACTCCAGCTATATAGTATCGCTCCAGGAAGTGACATGGAACCCTTTTAGTTCGGCTCTGTTGCTGTGGAAACGGTTGCTATGTGGGCAGCGCCAACAACCTTCCGAAGCGGCGACAGAGACCAAGGTGGCTGCAAGATGAGTCAATCGGTGACCGTTGTTCGGCCGCTGGACCACACTGGGATCCGGTATCGCCGGAAGATGGCTCCCAACCGGGCTTTTGATTTCCTTTATGGTAACCGAGGGGATGCTGATGGGGCTTGCTTCTCTATAGCGGCCGGGGAAGTCAACTTTTCGGGAACCGACAGGCTTGATTTGGAAGGGCCCGCTGAGCCTCAAACCAGCCAGCCGATTTTAGTCCCGTTTGTGAAGTAATTCTGTGGTAAAAAGGTCCTGAAATCAGAGTCAGTGATAATTGTGATAATTATAAAATCCAGCTCAAGAGCATATAGTCCCAATGGGAATCTGTACAGTAGAGGAGAAAGGACAGTTGTGCTTTTATATGGAAACAGGACCAGAATTACCATAGTATGGACTTTTCAGCCCATCAGAGGTATATTATAGCCTAAATTTTTCTATTACAGGTAATCCTCGACTTGCAACCATTTGCTTAGTGACTGTTCAGAGTTACAATAGCACCGAAAAAAGTGTCTTATGACCAGTTAACATACTTACTACTGTTCCCGTGTCCTCATGGTCATGTGATCAAAATTTGAGTACTTGGCAAGTGGCATGTATGTATGAGTTGGACTGTCCTAGGGTCATGTTACCATTATTTGTAATCTTCCCAGCTGGCTTCCAACAAGCAAAGTCAGTGGGGGGAGCCAGATTCACTTAATGATCGCATGATTCACTTAACTGTGGCACAAAAAGCTGTAAAATGGGGCAAAACTCACTTAACTGTCTTGCTTAGCAATGAAAATTTGGGGCTCAATTGTGGCCGTAAGTTGAGCATTACCTGTACTGTAATTGTTATAAACCATTCACACTCAAAATTAATCTATGTGATTGGCAATGATCATTAATTTGCACTTTATATGATTGTTATGGATATCATAATTATAATTGACTTGATTGTGAATTGTACCTCTTAAAACATGTTTCCATGAAAAATTTTCATGGAAAATCTGACTTTTCTGCTTTTGGCTTTATAATAATGTTCTGTTTGTTAAAGTTTGAGTTCATTTGCAAATACTTACCTATAGAGTAATTTTAACTTGCATTTTGTATGCATTGTTTACTGTTTCATTGAGTAACTTGATTGCTTTTTGCATTTCTCTACTCCACCTCATTTATAAAAAGACAAATATAAATAAAAGCTACTGTGAATTCCCAAAGTATCATCAAAATTAATTTTCCATATCTACTTCTTACATCAGAATTTATACCAGAGTATGCAAGGTAGTTTCATCTTGAAATTAAACTCAAAGCCATATTAGAAAGGATATAAGTTATGAATAAATACATGCTTAACAGAATTGTCTAGTATAATATATTTTGTTAAATTTATTAAAGTATTTCCATTTCTGTATATGTATTTTAGATCCATTGTATGAGCTATCAAGTGAAAAAGATCATGCACAGGCAAATGTCCAAGCTCATCTTATTCATGATGAAATGGTAGGTGATTATAGTCTAAAACTATTTCTCACAGTACTTGTGTTTCTGTGTAATGCTGTTACTAGGTATTTTTAAATTTATTTCATAGGAAATATAACTTTAAAAAGAAAGCATAGTTTCTACCTATATCTACATGATATTAGATTGTTGTATGATTTCTTTGAATAATAGTTTGAAATGTTTATGTAAACAGAAATATCTAACCTTTTTAGTACAGAGAAATGTATGTAATCCTCAACTTACAACAGTTCATTTAATGACCATTCAAACTTACAATGGCACTGAAAAAAGTGACTTATGACCGTTTTCCACACTTACAACCATTGCAGCATCCCCATGGTCACATGATCAAAATTTAGGCACTTGGCAACTGAATCGTATTTATAATGATCGCTGTGCCCTGGGGTCATATGATCATCTTTTGCAAACTTCTAACAAGCAAAGTCAATGGGAAACTCAGATTCACTCAATAACTGTATTACCAACTTAACAACTGTAATCATTCACAGTTGTGGCATGAAAGGTCATAAAATGTGGCAAAATTCACTTAATTGTCTTGCTAAGCAACAGAAATTTTGGGCTCAGTTGTCATAAGCCAAGGTATCTGAATAATGGAATATATGTATGTATATATGTGTATATCTAAGTTAAATATAAAACTATTAACTATCCATAACTAATACAATTCTTCAATAATTTTTAAACATTATACAGTAGAGCAGAAAATTAAATTTGACAATTTTAAAGGTACTAATTGGTATAGTTTCAATTTACTTGTAATGTTTTACTAGAGATAAAATTCTGTTTTCACAAGCAGTTATTTCTGTCCGGAAGGTGCGGTAAATCCTGTACTGGCAGTTGAATGTTTTAGTGATTTGAACAGTCTAAGAATAAACAAGTTTAAAACAAAAACAAAAAATTCCTACAAAAAAGAGAGTCCAAGTCTTAATATTTTTTTCATATAAATGACTTAAAACAAGTAGATTGTTAGACAATTATCATATGTAGAATTATATTTGTATGTGTATATCCTAATTATATTTGTGTGAAAAAATAATAATATACACATACAAATATAATTCTACTTAATGATAATTATCACACTTTTTAAGACTCTACTTATTCTAAGTCATTTATATGAAGAAAATATTAGGACTTAGGCTCTCATTTTTGAAGATGCCGAAGACATCCCCACAGATAGGTTTCATTGGAAGAAACTTGCTGCCCTATCGGTGAAATGCTACCAGCTCGGGCCGGTTCTACTGAACCAGTAGTAAAAAATACTACTGAAAAAAATTTTTTTTAAAAAAGTTCCAACGATCAGGTGAGCAACGCGCGATCGTCGGAACTTTTTTTTTAACTTTTTAAGCATTTTTAAGCATTTACTTTTTAAGCATTTTTTTACTACCGATTCCGGAGAACCAGTAGTAAAAAAATGCTTTAAAAGTTTTTTTAAAAAAGTTCCAACTATCAGCTGAGCAACGCGCAATCGTTGGAACTTTTTTTTTTAACATTTTAAGCATTTTTTTATTACCGGTTCCAGAGAAACAAAGTGCTCGACTTCTTCCCCTTTTCACTCACCCCGAGCTTCCTGCTGCGGATTTTCATGCCTTGCTTCATGTGCCCGGGATCATCGCCCTCGTCGTCGTCTTCTTCGTCCTCTCCGTCTTCCAAATGGAAAAACGCCAGGAGCTAGTGCAAAAAGAAGCGCACGCTTGCTCCTGCCATTTTTCCGTTTGTAGGAAACTTTCGTACCTGTGAAGGCAAGTCTGGCTTCCTGCGCTGCTCACTAAAAACCTCACCATTACCCCTGTGCACGCAGGTTGTGTGTGTGTGTGTGTGTCTTTGCTCCTGGTCTTTCGCAGAAGCCTGTGTCTGACATCCCATCCCCCGCCAGCTGAACCAGAGTTCGGTAATTCACTCCTGGCCTTGCCTGGGCCAGGCTAACCGAAGCTGCCCCCAGATCACACTCCTTGGGCGGTGGTGGGTCCTTGGGCGGTGGGCCTTGGGGGTCACGTGGCATGATGGCCAATTTCTGCTGCCCTTAAAGGCCCCAGAGCGGATCAAGGTGCTTCCATTCCAAGCCTGCCAGGAGCAACCACCGCCTCACCTGTTGCGCCTCCTGGGTAGGCCGGTCGAGGGTCTCCAGGGCAGCTGGAGCAGCCAATGCACCTGCTCCCCTTCCCGGGGTGGCGGGGCAGGGCAAGGCGCCTTTAAGATGAGTGACCGGACATGGGATGGCAGGCATGGGCTGTTGTGAAAGACCAGGAGCAAAGAGAGAGACACACACAGAGGCTCGGAATGGCAGCACCCAAATCCGCTCCAGGGCCTTTAAGAGCAGTAGAAATCGGCTGTCACACCACGCGACCCCCAAGGCGGCTCCCCCAAGTGGACCCACCACCCATGGAGTGCAATCTGGGGGCGGCTTCAGCCAGCCCGGCCCAAGCAAGGCCAGAAGGGGTGAATTCCCCAACTCCAGTTCAGCCGGCCAGGGACGGGACATCGGGCACAGGCTGCTGCGAAAGACCAGGAGCAAAGATGCACAAACACACGCAACCTGCGCGCACAGGGGTACTGGTGAGGTTTTTACCGGTCAGCGCAGGAAGCCATACTTGCCTTCACAGGTACGAAAACTTCCTACAAATGGAAAAACGCCAGGAGCAAGTGCGCACTTCTTTTTGCACTTGCTCTTGGCGTTTTTCCATTTGGAAGACGGAGAGGAGGAGGAAGAAGAAGACAAAGGCAATGATCCCGGGCACATGAAGCAAGGCGTGAAAATCCGCGGCAGGAAGCTCAGGGTGAGTGAAAAGGGGGAACAGATGAGAACTTTGTTTCTCTCCCCACCCCACCCCTGCATTCCATCATCTCCCAGACTGGATGGCTGAGGTAGAAAGGCGGACGATCTTTAGGGCTAGGAAGCGTTGGGTCTGGCTTGGCGAGGGGGGGGGTCAGACTGGTCAGGTGCTGATCATCGGAACCTTTTTTTTATTTTTTAAAGCATTTCTTACTAGTTAAAAATGCTTTAAAAAGTAAAAAAAAAGTTGGCCATGCCTACCCAGTCACATGACCACTACCAAGCCATGCCCACCAAGCCGGTGGCAAAAAAAATTAGATTTTAGCACTGTGCCCTATGCGCTTCATGCAAAAGGAACCAATGATGATGACAAATTATATTTGTATTTAAGATATAGCATATATAGATATAACATAATAATATATAATGTTGCATTTCTGTCTTTTTCATATAAAAAGAGGAAAGTACCAGAATTTAAAACCATGTTTAGTAATTTGATTCACTATCCATCGTACTTTGTGCAATTAGAAGAAAAAAATCCTGTTCCTCCATTCATTGATCGAAGATGGAGAGGAAAGGCACAGCAACGCTTTGAGACTTTTCAGCAGCTTGTAGTGTAAGTGTCCTTATATTTTATATTAGTTAAATTGTGATTCATTTGCAGTTGGTGCAAGTTGCACTGTACAGTGACTCAGGATACTGTTAGCAGATGTTACAACCATGAAGTCTGCAGTTCAAATTTGATTTGAGAAATGCTATCTCTGGAATGAGCAACTGTTAAAGCATGAAAAACAGATTAGTTGAGGAAAGCTATGTAAACGTGGCCCAGCTACAAAAGGTCCTAGTATATAAGAAATATAGTTTGAAAAAGCTTCACCCTTGTCACTTCAAGGTGTTGTTAGTAGTTAGCTATTGAAGCCCCACTAATTTTTAAAAAACAAGATTCATAAGAAATTAGAATGTTACATTTCTCTGAAATATCAGATTCACTAATAATTTGTATATATTATTTTTCTTTATAGAGCCCCACCTTCACTTCAGGTGCCCAGAATTGAATATGAAGATCCTGAAGTTAGTGGAAGGAATCGCTGGAAATATTTTGAACGGTGGGGAGCATACAAAATTAAATCTCATTGACCAAATTAATAGCTATTGCCAAAATACTTCCCAAAATATTTTAGAAATGAAGATTCTTTCCTAATTTCAATTACCCTCCCCACCTAAGTACTTATAGCTTCAGGAGCATCTTAATCAGATGTCTTGATTAAAGGTAAATCTGTATAGGTTACAAGAGGTCCATGTGTGTTGTAAGGAACAATACTAATTGTTTTTATCATTTTAATTAATAGTTTTTCAACTGTTGAAAATATTTTACTTTCTAAAATTTGTCAAGAATAAGTCAGAAATTTTGCAAAATTTTGACACACACACACACACACTTAGTTTGAATATGTTTGAAATGAAATTTGAGAATGAAAAAAGATATTTTTGTAATAGCTGAGGGAGACTAGTTATTATATATGTATTTATTTTTTTAAGCAAACTTTTATCCAACCACACTCAAGCAACTCTCAGCAGTTTTCAGTATATATAAAATAATTAAAATATCCATAGGCAGGTTAAAACCAGTTACCCTGTTTCCCCCAAAATAAGACATCCCCTGATAAGCCCAATCGGGCTTTTGAGCGCATGGCAATAAGGCCAAGCGCTTATTTCAGGGTTCAAAAAAATATAAGACAGCGTCTTATTTTCAGGAAAACACGGTAGTTATTGAAAAGTAGTCAGTTAAGTAATATGTAGTTGCTGGTGAAATAAGAGTCCTGGGAGTTATAACTGAAGAAATATCCCTTTTGTGTGATTGATTTATTCTTAATTTTGTTTTTTACTTTTAGACCTTTTATTCCATTTGATAAGCCAATTCCACTGAACGTTGTTTATGCAATGTCAAAGTAAGTAATAAACCAGTATTAGCCCTAATGTTTAATCACTGAAATGATAAGGTTTTTTCATATTTTATTTTTTATTTATTTTACTATTCGTATTTCTATGCCGCCCACTCTCTGAGGACTCTGGGTGTCTTACAACAAAGACAGTATACTAAGTAGCATATTGCCCCCAACAATCTGGGTCCTCATTTTACCCATCTCAGAAGGATGGAAGGCTGAGTCAACCTTGAGCCAGTGAGAGTTGATCTGCTGATCTGCTGAATTAGCAGTCAGCTGAAGTAGCTGCAGTACAGCATTGTAACCACTGCGCCACCTCGGCTTATGTAATATCTCAAGAGATTAGTTTTTCTAATAATTAAATTAAAAACCATGAAAACAATCTAAGACAAAATTGTAAGGATTGGCTCTCCCTCTATCTTAAGAAAGAGAAGACTCTTGAAATGGAGTATTTCAAAAGTAATCTTTTATTAAGCAGAAGTGACAGCAATGGATTGAAACCAACATCTGAATACCCTTAGGCAAGACAAGTAGGATTAAAGCAGTAGAGACCCCTCTCTTTAGCCAGAATGCAGATTTTATCTAATACACAAGTGTGAAGATGTTTTCTTTACCAGCTGCCCTGAGAACCGGATAAGCATGCATTCCCATTGCTATCCTCTGTTATCCTTTAAAGTGAAACAACCCATATGCCCGTCATAAACATTCCCCAAAGGTAAGGAGATCTCAGGGTGCTTCAGCGCCAGGATATAGGTTGTAAAATATCTGTTGACACAGGCAATGCTAATAAATTGAATCCAGGGGGCCCCCTTCTCCCAACTGAATGGCAGTATCACTTTTAGGGATCTGACACAAAATATTGTTAAGCATAGGGAGGCACACACTGATTTCCCCCCTATCCCTGGGATACTGATATGAACTACACATGTCTTTATGTCTTAGGTGGAAAATTGGGGAAATGAACCAAGTGTGTGAGTGGTGTATTAGATTAATAACAGAATCCAGGGGCAGCAAAATAATGAGGAAAGTAATTTATAAAAGGAAAGAACAAGATTAAGAAGGTTTAGGAACAATGGAATGTAATATTTTTGAACTCCTTAGTAACATTGTGGAGTACAATAATAAAAGCATATTATAATGTGACATAACTAAATCTTATTTTAATCATGTAGGGACTTTTGAAAGATGTTGCTTGGTTCCTTGCATTTTAGGCCAGAGCTACAGACTCATCCAGCAAAATCCAAAGACAAACCAGCCTATCTCATTTCACGAACCGTGGAAACACAAACAGATTATCGGGATGGTGAAGCTCAGACAGACCCCTATAGCCCTGAATACATAGTTCCTTCAGGTTCAATACCTGAATTGTTAACTCTTGCCACACTGACATGGGGTGAGTTTAAGACCTGATGAACACAGGGTACAATGTCTTTCTGTAATACAGTTAAGCTCCCATGATGTGACCTTTCATACCTTTGGCTTTCAAAGAAGAAACAACCTCAACTATCCATTAAGAGGGCACTTAAACCTTCTAGCAATTCCAATAGCCAGGGTGCTTACAAAGTTCATTAATTCGTGTTAGGAGCTCTATCCCTATTTGCCTGTCTTCCATTCCTGCCAATCATTCTCCTTTTATTAACAATTTAATAGCTGAGTAGTAAAGTTACAGAAATGTGATGGAAGCAGATAGAGATTTTAAGAATGGTGACATCCTATTCCATTTCTGCAGTATGTATTATGAGAGCCTTGGCTGTCTTTTCTAGAATTTGGCCACCGGAGCACAAACAAAAGTAGTTTCTGCTGCTGATCCATCTGTCAAAATGGAATAGACAGTTGGCTGAGAGAGAAGCAAAGCATATCTCCCAAATGTTTGTATAGCTGTTCTGTTGTGGAGTTTCACAAACCTATGCTCACATGATCTGTTGGTTTTTATTTCGCCTTTGTGTACATGTACACACACAAGATTTATTTTTAGCTACCAAAATTGTTCATACTATTGCTGATGTATAAAACTCTGTTTTACAGTTAAGTATCTTCATCAGTGCATACATTTTGTCATCTGAAGGGAAGAAACTATCTGGTTTCCCCACATTTATATATTGGCCATCTTACTATCCAAAGTGAGAAAAATGTAATGTTTTGCCGTGTTCTAATTTACAAACAGGAAATAGAAGAAAATTAAACTGCAATAATATCTACATCTGATTCATCTCTAATAATAGAAGATTGTTGTAGATTTTGGCTATCCTGGATAGTCTCTGATTGTAAATTTTACATTAATTATAAAATAAAGGGGTTTCATACCTAAACGTATAGGAGAGAGCAAGCTCCCAAAAGCAGACAAGGATAGAACAAAGAAATTAGAATGTTATTTCACTTGATCATATTATTAAAACATTACTGTGAAAAATAAAATTTTTGTACACAACTCCTCTTTAAAAATTCAGCATAGAGCAAAGTGAGACAATGATGTAATTCCCGTTCTGCAGTCTGTACAATTCATATCTAGAGTTGAATGGTCAACTGGAGAAAAAATAGCGTTTCTCCTTCAGTATATTTAATTTCCAGGATATCTGACTGCTAGAAAATTCTATATAGCAATTGAGATCTTGAAAAGGATTGAGTACCATCACAAAACATTTCAAAAACATAAAGTAATCTCAAATACTATTAAAGGATTTGCTGCAACTCTTTGCAACAACTATGATTGTGATCACCCAATTGGCGAACGGAGTGTCAACCCCCCCCCCAGTCTAGCCAATTGCAGAGCTCTGTTACAATTGCTTACATTTTTTAAAAGCAGTTTGGATGAAAGATGGTGAAAATCTTACCAAATTTGCAAGTGACACTAAAATAGATGGTATACTTTTTATGTTAGAAGAGAAACAAAATTGAAAATGTATTTGGTTAGTGAAGTAGGCAAAGTTTACCACATGAAATAAATAAATGCAGAGGTTTGCTAATGATATGTATGAAAAAGTTCTGAGAATTATAGTTGATCTACAGCTGAACATTAAGTCAACAGTATGATGTGATTTCAAGTAAACATCCAATTAATGTTTCCAGTCCTGGGCATTACACTCTAAGAACAATAATTACAACAGGGCAATAATTACAATCAAAAGCTGGAAAATTAAGTTCAGTGAAAGAAGATTGAAGGAGCTGGGAGGGTTTAGTGTTGAGAAAATATGACTGAGTGGGATATGGTTATATTCTTCAAATACACCCCCAGAATGCATTAGAAGCAGGTTAAGATATATAGATTTAGATAAAGAAGTCTAACAAAAGCGATCAGCAGAATATAAAAATTACCAAGTGAATCTAAGGAAGTTGATTTGTTTAAATTTTAAGATAAATCACTGGAGAAGGGATATGACACTTTTCAAATGTGTAAGGAATAAAACAATCGTTTTGTATTATAAGAAGGTAGATTCCAGTTTTCATATTATGAAAAGCTTAGTAACAGTAAAAAGGGTTTGATAGGAATTGGTGGATGCTTTACTTTGTATTCCAGCATTCAGGAAGAGATTGGATATGATGGCTTAAAATGATCTCTTCTATTTATTTTTCAATACTTCAAGAGGTAATTTTAGCTTTAGAATTTTGCATTACACTAGAATTTAAAATAATATTTTGGCTCATATGCTTCACAGTACTGTATTTTGAGCCTTCTGTCTGTTTATTGTTTCCTGTCCTTTCAAGGTCATGGCCTTCCAGCAACTCAGGCAGAAGTGGAAGTAATTGAACGAGCCCGGGAGAAACGAGCCTGGGAGGCCACTCTTCCACCCCTGAATGATGCTGCACACATTGCAAAACGGAGGAGAATGATGGAGGAAATGGAGAGAAAAGAGTGGGCCTTTCGGGAGGAAGAAATAGAAGAGTAGGTAGTTTTTACATTCCTGTGTTCTTACCCTCATCCTTGGCAGACTTGGTAATGGGAACTGTGTGTAATCTGAATATTTCTTGGCTCCAAAATGTCACTTGGTTCAAATCATGAACATGGTCAGCATGCTGTATACTTGGTTTCTTGGATTTATGATGGCCAGCTGTATTCTGCTAAACTGAAGCACTAATATGTAATTCGAATAAAACATTGAAGTGGCAATACTTAGAATATGTGTAAGCTTCTGGATTTCTTACAGTTCTTCAAGGAATTTTTGTCTGGTCCATATACAATTGCATTCTGAAATGCAGCATGCATTTAAATGCAGTTTAAATGTTATCCAAGGCCTCATGGTAGAATATGGTGCTAACCTACAACAAGAGCATTATGTAAGGATTTTGGGAGGTACACAAGCCTTTGCTTTTTTTAAGCTCCCATTGTTAAATATAAATTTCAGCAACTAAAAACCACAAAGTAACTATTTCTGTTAGCTGTGTGCATGTACCTTCAAATAAATTTTTGTCAGTTTTCCAGTCGGGGCTTTTCAGAAATGGTTTGCCATTGCCTCCTCCCTAGTGCCTGAGAGCACGTGACTGGCCCAAGGTTATCCAGCTGGCTCTGTACCTAAAGTGGGACTAAAACTCATAATCTTTCTGGTTTCTAGCCCAATAATCTTAACCAATACACTGGCTTTTCTCTTGGTTACTGGAAACAGAAATAAGCTTGATAGTATTTGTAAAGTTATATAGTAACTTTATATTTGTAAGCCTGAAAATGAATTTGTTAGCTCATAATAATGATTAGGGAAAGCCCACCTTTTTATGTACAATATTCACTGTTGAGATTGTATGCTATATTGTAATATAAAAATTTGTAGGATTAGACACTTAGCATAAGAGAGATTCATGTTAAGCTATATGCAGTCCACTAATGGTGCATTATCCTGTCAGATGTTTAGGGATCTGCCTTTGGGTTCTGCAGTCTCAGTAAACATTTTTGGCAATGCATGATTGGTGCTACACAGTACTCTAGCCATTTGTTGTAGACATCTAAATTATGTTGTTATTAATTTCTTATACACTATTTCCAATACCAGATTATAGTAGAATTTCATCTAAAGTTCTCTTGAGAATCTACTTTTTTATAATAAAGGGACATATATTTGCTCTTTTGAAGACTGCAAGAAGTGAGACTAAATCTTCTAAAGGCCTTGCTGATGAAACGAGAAGAGAAGCACAATGAATTAAATGTCAGTTGCTTAGATGCACACTGGTTTAAACTTATGCAAGAAAAAGAAAAGAAAGTGAAAAAGATTCAACATGAACACATAAAAGGTATGGAGCAAAATCATTAGATAGTAAATATATTCTCAAGAGAGGTGAAATTCCTAGCAATAGAAGGCTTGTTGAGAAACAGAAAGAGAGAATAAACCACATCATTGAGAATGGGCATGTGTTCATCTCTGGCAGTAACAACCCTATTTGCAAGCATATTCCCTTTTCCTTTTGCCTGAGCACCTACAAAACCAATGAATCTTCCAAAATCTTGCTTCTACATAAAGGATCTAGGACTAATCACAATATAGATTGTTGAACACATCTTTAGCAATTAGCCAAATTCTTTAATTTCTGTCTGTCAAGTGTCCAATATCCACAAAATAATTTCTGATTATTAGCCACAAAATAATCCCTAATTTCTTATCATAATTTTGAATCTATAGAAATATGACTGGATGCTAACAAAAATGCAACAAAATGTATCGGTATCCCATTCTTAGCAAATGGAAATAATAATAGCCAAATCCCAGTCTTCAAGGAAATGAAGAGGTCAACTGCTATATTTAAAACAGGTGTAATTTTATCTGCAATTTATTTACAGCAATCAGAAGATTAATAGCCAAGGGAAAAAATGTAGAGGGAAAACTAGAGAGAAGAAATGTAATTAAGGACTACACTGAATATGAATCACAGCCTTATGCTCCATTATCAAGAATTGGCTACTTTCCAGATAATCATGCAGATCGATATGTAGTGAAGAATTCCTTTCTCAACACCTATGAAGGTGAGTCATGTTCAAATTCCTTCCTTCCTTCCTTCCAGGATCACTGTGTCCTAAATAGAGCTGCAAGTGTGGGAAGTTAGATTCATATGCATCCTGTGCACAAGTACTTTTGGAAGTATGTTTTTCTCCATTGAATAGAGAGACTCTTATGGATGAGAAAAACTCCATTTATGAAGGCGCCATCTTGGACAAAAGAGGTTAGTTCTCTTGCATCAGTGTTAAAACATACCTTCTAGTCTCTATGTTCATTTTCTGTTTTTCTTAGGATTACTTGAACTAGAAGCATTTCTTCCTGATTCCGTTACACAGCCCCGAACTGAAGCTCCAAAACCCAGAAGCTTAACCACAAAAGATGGATTCACTAAGCGGTCTGCTAGACTAGAGATGGAATTAGCACAGGTTTACCAGGTATTTTATTTCAACTTTTGGTGCATGGCATCCACAATATAAGTGGCCTTTTTGGTTTTGGGAATGTAACTTGTAAGAAGAAGTGAAGAAAAATTACAGATTCAAAATATGCCAAATTATTATTTATTGCTAATTTCAGAGTTATATTGTCTACTCTAATCCTGTTTTCATTTTTATTTCATACAGTCCTTTAAAATGGGAAAGAATATTATATTTTCTCCAGGTTCTCTTCTCAAAATTCCTTTTTATTAGATTGTGAAAATATAAGAAATTTCATGGATCAGAAATTTGCTATAAATATAGTAAAATGTATGAACAATTTTATTTACTATGAACATAGTAAATAAGAAAATAATGTTGGGGCCAATTAGATACAGACTGATTTTTTATATAACTTTTCCAGATACTGCAAGACAGGAAAAAACATATTAAAGAGCCACGCAAGCCACTACGTTTTCTTCAGAGGTTATCAAAGATTTTGGTTCACCCACCCACTCCAGAATTGGAAATACCTTCACTAGTAGGTGTAGTGTTGATTGTAAAAGCTTGACTTAGTTCTAAAAACATTTACAGGTAGAACCTATTACTGCACATGGGTGCAGGTTAGAAGAACATAGATGAGATCATCATCAGGTTTCACATCAGATATAAATTCAGATTGACAAGGATGAAAAACCAGTAATACAGATGAAGGGGGGGTGGGGATTGTGGAACAGAAGTACAAGTACAAAGGAAGGTCACAATCACAAGATAGCAGTAGTAATTAGGAGGAAGAAAGCCAGAGAGTAGCAATGGTGAAATGTAAAATTTGTTACTACCTGTTCTGTGGGTGTGGCTTGGGGGGGGTAATGTGACTGGGTGGGTGCGGCCAACTTTTTTTTTTTAACTTTAAAATGCTTTCAAAAGGCTCTGATGATCTCAGCTGAGTTGCCTGATCGGCAGAGGCTTTTTAAAAAACTCAGCTTGGATCGTCAGAGGCATTTAAAAGAAAAAAACAGTTTTTTCTTTTAAAAGCCTTTGACGATCCCAGCTGAGCCACACAATCATCAGAGGGTGTTTTTTTTTAACTTTTAAAAGCATTTTTTTCAGCCGAAGAGGTTGTAGAAAAAATGCTGTTAAAAGGAAAAAAAGCCTCTGATGATTGTGCGGCTCAGGTGGGCATGGAGGGGGAGGCAGGGATTTTTGCTACCGGTTCTCCGAACCACCCGCCTCCATCGCTACCTGATCGAGTGATCCAGTCCGAACCGGGAGCATTTCACCCCTGTTTATGCTTCTTTTATTCCTGCTTCTTTTTCTTCCTAATCTCCTTTAGTGCTGAACTTCCTCCATTCAGATCACGATTTACTGTTACATTTCTTATTACTCTGATTCTCCTTTAATTTTAATTCCAGTATGTATTTCCTAAAGACAATTTTAAGTTTATATTTTTTATTGTTAGTAGTCACTATTTGGCTAATTGTTTCTAATTTATTTGCACATCTTTATCATTTCTACAGATAACTCAAGGCAGCAAACATCCAACACGCTTTCTTCTTCCTATTTTCCACACAACAACCATATTGTGGGGTGCATTGGGCTGAGAGAGAATGTCTGGCCCAAAGTTACTCAGCTGGCTTTCATGACTAAGGCAGGATTTAGCTTTTGGGGTAATTTTAGCTACCAAATGCAAATTAAAGCCCAAACAGAAGTTTCACTCCCTATGGCATTTTGGTTTAACAAGAGCTCTTAATAACTAGATCTGAGAGAATCTTCTTTGTCCTCTAGTGCATCCCACTGCTCTGAAAGTTCTTATTATTGCAATCTGACATGTTTATTGGTGATAGAAAGCCTGCAATTCCCTTTATTAACATTTATTAATATTTATTAACATTGTTGGGACAAACCCTGTAGTTTATTCAACAAAATATATTTTTGAAATCCACAAATAAAACTATAATTACTGTGTTTCCCCCAAAATAAGACAGGGTCTTATTTTCTTTTGAACCCCAAAATAAGGGCTTAGTCTTATTATCGGGGTGTGTGTTATTATTTTGGGGGTGGAGGCACCACTGCCGCGAGCTTCATCATACTGACACAACTGGCATCCTGCGCCAGTAAGTTGAATCTTGCGGCAGTGCTGCCGTTTGTGCGTGCAAGGGCACAAGCCTTGCAGAGTCTTGCTCCACAAGGTAGTGGCAGCAGCACAATGAGTCTCATAAAGATTCATTTCTGACAGGTGGGGCAGGGGAAAAGCGAGACACAGGGAGCGAGACGTGGCTCCCCTTGCCATCTCTTCTCTCCCCCCCCCTCACCGGGCATGGCAGGGCTCCTGCCCCTTGCTTAGCCATCTGCCCCCTTTAGGGATGCAATTTGGGGGTGGCAAGTGGGGCGGACATCTTACCTTTCAAGCTCCATGGCATTCCTTGCCGTTGTGTCCAGGGAAACACGTTGTAAAAAAACCCCTTCTCGTGAGTTCAATAAAGTTTCTCATTGAACTTTATCCCACCTGTCAGAAATGAGTCTTTGTGAGACTCATTGCACTGCTGCCGCTGCCTCATGGAGCAGGACTGCAAGGCTTGTGCCCTTGCACACACGAACGGCAGCACTGCTGCGAGGTTTGACATACCAGCGCAGCCACGAGCGGCAGGATGCCAGCTGTGCCGGTATGATGAAGCTTGCGGTGGTGCTGCTGTTCTTGTGTGCAACGGCACAACAAGCCTTGCAGAGTCCTGCTCCACGAGGCGGCAGCGGCAGTAGAACACATCAGGGTAGCAGCGGCCGGCGCGAAGAACAGGGAAAGGAGGGCATGTCCCACCCTTCCCCCCTGGCCTTGCCTCCTCACCTCGTGTTGTTTGCGTGGCAAGCAGCCAGAGGAAATGGGACCAGCTGCACATGCGTATAAATAGTTGATGGGGGGGGCTTATTTGGGGGGGGGGGGCTTATTTTAACTCATGCACTGAAAAGCCCAATTGGGCTTATTATCCAGAGAGGTCTTAGTTTCAGGGAAACACGGTAAAAAGCAATCAATAGAAATTAATATTAAATAATATTTGAGGGTACTGATTTACAAACAAGCAAATAATCAGTTGATATGCAATACTTTAAACTAAGAGGGATCTAAAGCAGTTAGCAGCCTAAAGGCTAACACAAAAATCTTAGCCTGCAATGAACAGTTCCCTAGTTTGGAAATATAGAGAGACAAATCGATATAGCAAGTTTAAGAAAAAAGAGAAGTGGCAATCGCAGTTAATGGGCTCATGGGAGAAATATAAGAACAAGGACATAACAGAGAAAAGGTTATTTATTTCTGATCAATCAGGGAAAAAATGAAAATGAATTACTTGCCCTTATCTGCTCACTTTTGGAAACTGACTTGGTTTATTTTGGAGAAAGAAACGGGCCAGGGAGAAGTCACTCAGTTCTTCTCTGATTTATTGGAACATGAAATACTTTTTTCATTCTTTTCTTTGGAAATTTTTCAACTAAAAGAAAGCAAAACCAAGCATTTCAAGAAATCGATAATACTTTTCCAATTAGAAAAAAAGAAGATATTATATTTTTTAATATCTTTCTTAGACTGAGGAGAGAAGAAAAATAAAGAAATTCTTTAACACAATGAGACTGAGCAACCAGATGTGTTAATTATTATTTTAGTCAAAAGGCTGTAATGAAACAATCAGGTTTGTCATCGTCTATAGCAATGATGGCTAACCTTTTCTGGACCAAGTGCCCGAAGCGTGTGTGTGTGCGGATGCACACACACCTGAACCCCCAAAATGCAATGCGCGTACGGCCCCCACGCATGCGCCCCACCCCTGCACATGGGCCCCCTGCATGTGCCTCGCCCCCCCCCCCCCATGTGTGGCACAGACCCAAAGACCAGCTGGCCGGCAGGAGGCGCATGCGCGGCGGAGCTGAATTGGGACGGCGGCTTGTGTGCCCACAAAGTGGATGCTGCGTGCCAGCTCTGGCACACATGCCATAGGTTCGCCATTACAGGTCTATAACATGATACGTTTTGAAGAGTGAAATTATAGATTAGTCAAATGCCAATAAATTAGTTTAGTCATTCACATTCAATATGCATACAGATTGTTATCTATGTAGATTAAGCACCAGAGAGAGTATTGAATGGATAAGGAAAGGCTGTATCTTGAAAGAGATCTTATGAGTGTAAAATTGCAAAAATAGTGATTAATGAAGGTTTGATTTTAAAGGCTTTCTTTGCCAAAAGGAATCCAGATTCCATTGTTGTACTAACAATATTAACAATAGAAATGGAGAGATGGGGATATGGTATGATATATCTCAGAGTTATATCTTCACTTAGAAAGGTCAGCCTACAGTTTCCTTACGAATCATTACACCCAGGATTTTTTTGTTTTTTGTCTTTGCTGAGGGCATCTTGTTTATTAACTGGGTGAGGGTCTCTACAAATCACCCTGCCTGATAGTCAGCTGTCTTTAGTACCACATAAGGAAGCCAGCTTTCACTCTAAGAGTGTGCTGTTTGCTGCAACCAGCATGTTTGGCCTTATGATTTTACTGGAACATTGAGACATACATTAAGCCAATTGGGACAACAGTTTAGAGAGAGGCAGCAAATCAGCAAACAGCAGCTAATGGCTGTTGCTTATTTTGACTTAGTAGAGCATCTGATAGTTGATTGGCTCACATCTCCTCCTTATCTGCTTCTTTAGCTTATTACTCTTAATTTTATTACTTTTCTTTATGTAGTTATTGTTTGCATTTCCCACCTTCACTTGGACACACTAATTGTTTCTCTTCATATCTTATGCCAGTAAGAATATGGGCAGCATACTGTAGCCAAAACAATAAGCAAATCTCTTAGTGAAATGTACCAACTAATTTATCCAGAATCAGACAAGACATAATCCTTGAAAACAGATGTTTTAGCTTATTGCTATATTTCCCAATGTTTTTGTTTTCATTTAAAGATAGATGAAGAGAGAGAATTGGCTATAATTATACTACAGAAATTAATACGAGGAAGAGCTATCCAAAACATGGTAAGTTTTGTTTTGTGGCATCCATTAACTTGATGAGAGATTCTGTCAATATTTGCGTCTCTCTCCCAACTGTTTATATTAAGCCATTTTAAAAAGAAAAAAAATCCACATCTGCACCCTAACCCATATGAATCATGTCCTACCAATTGTTTTGAATAACAATTCAAAACTATATTGTGTTTAGGTCAACTAAGATATTCTCATGAAACTATATCTTATATATCCCCCATCCTCCCACAACTTAACCGACCTGTGTAAGAACATTATTTAAGCCAGTACTGCAACCACCCAGAACCCCAGAAAAAGGAAAATGATCACCTATACAACATCTTCCAACAAAATGAATACCCATATCACTTTATCAAAAATCTGCCTAAGCACTCAAGCCTTACAGTGCAATCAAACAAGCTATGAAAAGAATAACACTGCCATACATAAAAAACATCTCAGAAACAATCAACAGATTTACAACCACATGGCATTACCATAGCACACAAAGCAATTAATGCCCTCCTAGATATCTTAAGTAAATTAAATGGCCCAGTAGCCCAAGAAGAAAAAATCAAGTCATCTACAACATAGAACGTAAGAGGTGACAGTGACTGTAACAACCACTATGTAGAACAGACAGGCACAAGAGTAAAATGAGTGCATCTATGAAACTAACTAGCAGCTGGAATACGTAATGAAATTGATGGAATTAACCTCACAACACATGGACAGATTCAACTATAGTTTCATCTGGGAAACTGGACGTCCTATACCAAACTAAACCCCAAAACAGTAAGGAATGCCTGAAAGCTTGACATTCAGACAAATCAGATATCAATAAACACATAAACCACATTTATATACCATTCAAAAGAGACAACAATAAAGCTAAGAAGGAAACAAAAAATCAGAACACATTCTCTCCAACAACCAACATCCAGATAAGCAAGGATTAATACTAGACAATCAAGCAAAAAACAGTACCCTAATCAGGAATTATAAAAGAGAAAACCACTTTCCTATAGGCAAGCTACTGTACATAAGCAGGCAGCAAGCCCACAATCACTAGCACTGATGAGGTTACCTAGTTGGGTAATAAAATACCTGCAAGCAAACAATCAAGCTCAGAGAACACCATGGATTCCTCATTCAACCCTGAGCTACTTATGTTCCCTTCGATTGCAGCCATATTTTATACTAAACAGTATTCAAATTCTAAATTGGATCCAAATTTACAAAACTACAAAGGGAAATAATGATTTAACATTGTTAGTCTGTTTTAATTCATTTTTCTTTTTGTATTCCAAACTCTCTAGTAGTTTAAGGAGCAAAGAAGCAGGTATAAATATTTTTTTAAATTCAGTAACCATGAGAAATCTTGGTTATTCTGCAGTAATGTCAGATTTTCATTTTTGATCATGGTTTGTTGGTCAATACTGTAATTTTCTCTGATTTATCTACAATGAACTTGAATAGATTTTGAAGGATATAAAATAGTTTTGGAGGCAAAAACAAAAATAAAAAATAACAACTGAATATTGTTTTTATTAGAAGAAAAAATAAGGTAATCAGATAGGTAACGAGAAAGCCAGTATAATTATATTGGGGCTGTCTGGTAAAGTTACACCTAGGACAAGAAGAAGATGAAACAAGGGAAATATGGTACGGTCATATAAAGGTACCCTGAATGCATAATTAATTTGAATAATTAATTTTGTCAAGGAATGGTTAACTAGACCTCCTTTGACAAATAGGAAATTCAAGGAAGGAGTAAGTATACATTAAACCTGGTATAAAGGAAACATCATTTAAAAGAACAGAACTCTGAAGCACCTAACAGAATAGGGGCATTTCCAGGATAGTTGGCAAGCTGTAGGAGCATATAATTTAGGATGTCCTAAAAGCTATTTCAGAATGCAGAAGACTTTGGATCCATTAATGCTCTCCCAGGTCAGGTTATTCCCACAGCAATCCAAAAGTACAACTTATTCCTACAGGATTGTTGTTGGAATAAACTGAAGAGAATGGCATAGTAGGCAGTCTTGAGCTGGTGGAGAAAAGGTAGGATATAAATCTTTAAAAATACAATAAATAAGCTACCAAACCTGGCAACTTCTTGTTTCCACATAAGAATCTTTTTGTTTATCCTTTGCAGTCTAAAGTACTTTGATGTCCCCATAGACCTTGCTTAACGACCACAATTTGGATGGCAACTTCATTGCTAAACACGCAGATTGTTGAACAAAAATCACATAACTTTTTATGAATTTATTGGCTAATAGAATTAAAATAATATTAAATCGGAAAATACATGTAGATCAAAATGGATTTCTACCAGGCCGGCAAATCAAAGACAATTTAAGGACAGTCATGAATATAATTGAATACTATGATAAACATCTGGAAAGACAGGTAGCCCTGATTTTTCTAGATGCACAGAAAGCATTCGACTGAGTTAATTGGAATTTTATGACCCAACAAATTAAAATTATGAAATTTGGCGAGAAATTTGGAGAATTAATTGCATCGATTTATACCAAACAAAAGGCAAGAATACTAATCAACAGAGAAGCAACAAATTTCTTTGGAATAGGTAGGGGAATAAGGCAAGGATGCCCACTCTCGCCGCTATTATTTATATTAACCCTAGAAAACTTGCTCCGAAGAGTAAGATTAAATGGAGATGTAAGGGGGCTTAAAATAAAAGGAGGAGAAGAATACAAGGTCCAAGCTTTTGCGGACGACCTTGTGTTCTTCTTAGAAGATCCATTATTAACAGAACCCAAACTAATGAAGGAAATCGAAAAATTTGGAAAAGTCGCAGGCTTGAAAATTAATAAGGATAAGACTAAAATATTAACTAAAAACCTGACAAGGAAACAGATAGAGGAATTAGAGAAACAATCTGGGCTAAAAGTAGTTAAGAAAATTAAATATTTAGGAATTAACTTGACAAATAAGAATACTGATATAAAGAAAAATAATTATGATGGAATGATAGAACAAATTGAAAATGATTTAGGAAGATGGGGAAATTTAAACATCTCTTTTTTAGGAAGGCTAGCGGCTTTGAAGATGAATATCTTGCCGAGGCTCCTCTACCTATTCCAAACTATCCCAGTTAAATTGGACAAAAAGTTCTTTATCAATCTAAACAAAATTACATCTAAATTTTTATGGCAGGGCAAAAAACCCAGGATAAGCCTGAACACGCTACAAGACGACAAATTTAGAGGAGGCTTTGGTTTCCTGGCGTGGGAGAAATATTACAAGGCAGCATGCCTAATGTGGATTAAAGAATGGATTAATTTAGACAATCAACGGTTATTAAAACTAGAAGGGCATGATCTAATGATGGGGTGGCACGCCTTCCTGTGGAACACTGGGAACAAAATATATCAACATTTCAATAATCATATAATTAGGAGAGTACTAATTGGCACTTGGCTGGAAATAAAGAAAAAATGCTATACGAAGGTTCCTGGGTGGCTTTCCACAGTGGAGGCGTCTACACATCCCAATGCAATTGATCCTCATAGAAAGATACGATATAGGGACCTATTAGACTCAAATGGACTATTAAGAACACGTCAGGACCTTAGAGGTATGGGAATAGAACTGGATTGGTGGCCCTATTTTCAAGTTCAAAATAGGTATAAGAAAGATAGGGACGAAAGAGGAATCAATGTGAACCCTAACAGGTTAGATAAACTTTTAGAAAAGAAGGAAGGGAAATTAATATCTAAAATATACAAATATTTATTAGAAATTGACTTAAATGAGAATATAATCAAAGGACAAATGATTTCCTGGACTAGAAATATAGGTAAAAATATTCAATTAGAAGACTGGGAAAGGATATGGGAGAACAACATCAAAATAACAAAATCTGTAACCTATAAGGAAAATCAATACAAGATGTGGTATAGGTGGTACCTTGCCCCCTCAAGACTAGCACAAATGTACCCTAATTTGGACCCGAAATGTTGGAAATGTAAACAGGCCCGAGGAACTTTTTATCATGTATGGTGGCTATGTCCTAAAATCAAGGTATACTGGGGGAAAATAAAAAATTGGATATTACAAATTACAGGAGAAGAAGTAGAGCTAGATCCAGAGATTTTTCTACTAGGAATATATAAACGAAATATTAGAAAAGAAAAGAAATATTTGATACATTATATAATTACGGCGGCCAGAATAGCGATTGCACAAGTTTGGAAGACGGATTATTTGCCAACTGACCAACAGATAATACAAAAAATATACACATGTGCGGAATCAGATCAACTAACACTGAAATTAAAGGATAAGGAAAGCTCAAAGTACTTTAAGATATGGGACAAGTGGTATGATTGGATTAAGAGGGGAAAAAGTGGATAAAGATATTCTTAGTAAGGTATAAAGACAATCTTGATGAGTAGCTTAAAATTAATAACTGATAATCGGTAGTGAATCTACATGTTTACTTCATATAAATACCAATAATGATTTCACCATCAGGATGATGTATGTGGGACTAGGTTATGAAATTTATAATCTCTATAGGAGAAGAATATATATAGATATGTATAAGAATATAAATGGAAAGTTAATATAAGATATGATCTATGTATATGAATATTTTATTATGGTTTTAATTATTTTTATGATTGTTTGATATTTAATAAAGTTTGTTTAAAAAAATCACATAACTGTGATGGGCTTATAACCACACTAACCCTTCAGTCAATAAGCAAATCATCATTGTCATTAAATGATACACCACATGACTACGACTTACAGTTTTACATCTGCCTTCTCTATTAACTATGTCACAAGTAGTTGTGAAGCACACAAATGACAATTGCTTGACTACAGGGTGCTGCTAAATGCAAAGATTGGTTGCAAAGCTTTTTTTACACCATTATTTTGAACAGTCACTAAACGAGGCAGTTGATAAATGAGAACTATCTGTATGCTTTCTCCTCTTTTGCGTTATAGATAAATAAGAGTCTTAACTAATGCCTATTAATTCATCCAATATGAAGAGCTATCTTTAAAAGTATCCATGACTATTTGTTGAGCATATTGCTTCCTTTCTCAATACAGATTGATAAATTGGAAGAGAAACATAAATTAAGGTGTATTTTAACATTTTGACACACATGGCAGTGTATTTACTTCTGAGGTTCTTCAGAGCTTAATTTTTTATGTATATGGATTCCCCTTTAAGGAGCTGCCCAGTAGGCAGCAATGAGTGGGGGGAAAGGTCATTTGTTGTAGTTGCTTTCTTTCCAGCTCATAAGATATAATATTATGGAACATATGTATTTCTATACATTTCTGGGGATGGCTTATGGACTGCATGCTGCATTCTACATGCTGCATGAACAATTTAAGCTCACCGCAAGCATCGTATTCTACTACTTTCATTCATTCTATTTTTCCACAGCTGCAAACCTGAAAAAGTAAGACATTCATGGGTGTTGAGGGAAAATACCCACAACTATTCTTCTGTGGATAGAATAGAATAGAATAGAATAGAATAGAATAGAATAGAATAGAATAGAATAGAATAGAATAGAATAGAATAGAATAGAATAGAATAGAA
>WNWU01000064.1:5405909-5513805 GCA_012654045.1 Ptyas mucosa | reverse complement strand
AATAGAATAGAATAGAATAGAATAGAATAGAATAGAATAGAATAGAACAACAGAGTTGGATCTTGGAGGTCTTCTAGTCCAACCGCCTGCTTAGACAGGAAACCCTATACCATTTCAGACAAATGATTATCCAGTCTCTTCTTAAAAACTTCCAATGTTGGAACACCCAGAACTTCTGGAGATGAGCCATTCCACTGATTAATTGTTCTGTCAGAAAATTTCTCCTTAATTCTAGGTTGCTTCTCTCCTTGATTAGTTTCCACCCACTGCTTCTCCTGCCCTGAGGTGCTTTGGAGAATAGCTTGACTTCCTCTTCTTTGTGGCAACCCCCGAGATATCGGAACACTGCTATCATCTCACTAGTCCTTCTTTTCATTAAACTAGACATATCCAGTTCCTGCAACTGTCCTTTATATGTTTTAGCCTCCAGTCCCCTAATCATTTTGTTGCACTTCTCTGCACTCTTTCTAGAGTCTCAACATCTTTTTTACATCATGGCAACTAAAACTGGATGCAGTATTCCAAGTGTGGCCTTACCAAGGCCTTATAAAGTGGTGTTAACACTTCATGTGATCTTGATTCTAGCTCTCTGTTTATGCAGCCTAGAACTGTGTTGGCTTTTTTGGCAGCTGCAGCACACTGCTGGCTCATATTTAAATGATTGTCCACTAGGACTCCAAGATCCCTCTCACAGTTACTACTATGGAGTGAGGTACCACATATACTGTACCTGTGCATTTTTTTTCTTGCATAAATGTAGAACCTTGCTTTTTTCACCACTGAATTTCATTTTATTAGATAGTGCCCAATGTTCAAGTCTATCAAGATCCTTCTGTATCTTAAGCGTATCTTCTGGAGTGTTGGCTATTCCTGCCAGCTTGGTGTTGTCTGCAAATTTAATGAGTTCCCCATCTATCCCATTGTCCAAATCATTGGTGAAGATGTTGAAGAGTACTGGGCCTAAAACAGAGCCTTGGGGTACCCCACTGCATACTTCCCTTCATGTAGATGCAGTTCCATTGAGGACGTTCAGTGTGGTTGGTCAGCCAGTTACAAATCCATCTGGTGGTGATACTTCTAACGCACATTTTTTTATCTTGATAAGATAGAAAATTTATCAAATGCCTTTCTGAAGTCCAAGTAAATTATATCCACAGCATTCCTCTGGTCCACTAAATTTGTCACTTTGTCAAAAAATGCAGTACAATTTGTTTGGCATTATCTTTTTTTGACAAACCCATCTTGGCTTTTGGTTATTACTTTGTTTGGTTCTAGGTTGATTCATTGCTTGATTATCTTTTCCAGAATCTTCCCAGGTATTTTTTTTAAAAAAAAGTTTTATAAAAAGTACAAACATTTTCTCCCCCCCTTCCCCACCCCCTCCCTAACCCCCCCTCCCCCCCTTCATATTCTTAATAATAAACACATTTACATCACTATTACATTTTTCCCGGGGCTGTTCTTTTACCACTTCCTTTTACTCCAGCCTTCCTTCCACCCCTCCTCCCTTCCTTCCTCCCTTCCTACTTCACTCCTCCTCTTTCCTACTTCCCAATCTCCACCCCCATTCCTCTCCTCTTCACACCCCCTAACCTTCTCCACCGCTCCTCTTTCCCCCCCTCTTCCTCTCCTCCTTTCCTACTCGCCATACCGCCCTCTTTAATCCTCCCCCTCTCTCCAATTATATCCCTTTTCAAAATCTAAAGTGGTATTCGAGCAGCCCCGACTTCCCATTTGTGTTTACATTTATATAAAATCTTTTCCCCGACACCCCCACCCCACCCCACCCCACCCCACCCTTGACCTCCCAGGGCAGTAACAGGGTGTTACAACAACAAAAAACATATACTAAAATATGCTAACATACTAAAAGATTCAAAATTACCCATAGATTCTTTAACTCCCCTAATTCAAATTTATCAACCTCCCTAAAAATATAAGTAGCATTAATAAAAAGAAAGAAAAACACCAATAAAATAAAAAAAAGAAAAAGAGAAAGAGAAAACCAAAAACAGAATCTTAAACAAAATA
Source organism: Ptyas mucosa (assembly GCA_012654045.1). NCBI lineage: Eukaryota > Metazoa > Chordata > Lepidosauria > Squamata > Colubridae > Ptyas > Ptyas mucosa. The sequence goes on along the minus strand of WNWU01000064.1, from coordinate 5,511,774 downwards.
GGTAAATAGGCCTTTCTCCAACACCTTCTTTTTCCAACAATAGTAAAACTAAAATTATTCTCCATTTTAACTTATTAAAATTAAACATTTTTCACAAAGAAAGAACAACAAACAAACAAAAAAAAGCAAACCCCTTAAACCTTTATACTTATTAAAATTATACATATTTTTAAGGTAACTCCAAAATTATGTCTTTCCAACATTAATCTTTTTAGCTTGTTAAAATTAAACATTTTTCATAGAGGAAAGAAAAAAAAGCAAACCCCTTAAGCCTTTATACTTATTAAGATTACACATATTTTTTAAAGATAACTTTAAAATTATACATTTCCAACAATAGTAAAACTAAAATTATTATCCATCTTTTAACTTGTTAAAATTAAAGATTTTTCACAAAAACAAAAAAAAAGAAGAAAAAAAGCAAATCCCTTACACCTTTTATCTCATATAATTATTAAAAACATCAATAATACTTCTTAAACCATTATACAAATGTAGATTCTCAGCGTTCCGGAGGGTAACCATCACCTTTTACTTTAATCATTATAACAATAAAAAAAAGAAAAGAGAAGAGAAGAAAATTATCCTTTTTACATAAAGGACATCCATACTTGAAATAACCTTTGAAACTACCATTTTAATAAAAGTCTTAGATCTTCTTCTTATATTTTTTCCAATCCTTAATTTGCAATAATTCTTTCAAAGTTCCTTCTGGCCCTCCTAAAAATTTCTTAGACTTGCTCTGAGGCTGATATATCATAAAAGATCCCTTCAGTTTTGTGATCTTCTCCCTTAACTTGAATTTAAAATCCTGATTTCGCCATTTCTTACTTGTGTAGTCCAGCAGACCATTCCTTTGTTTGTCAAACCTCAAATTACCAAATAATTCCTCCACTTGTGATGACTGGTTCAATTGCAGCTCTTCTAAAAAAAAATTGGAAGTATCCACCACAGCTTCCATTTGGATTAGATCCCCCAACATTCTGGTCCCTGCAGCTTGTCTTTCAGTCTCCAAACTCTGCTGTGTAATGTCTTCTGGTTTCTGCGCCAACACTTCATCATCAGACTTCTTTTCATTTAAAGCCAAAATATTGAAAATAATCAAGTCTGAAAGTTCTTGAAAGATTTTTGCAAATTCAATTCGAATATCCCCTGAATCAGAAAGTAATGATCCTGCAGGTCCAACTTGAGCCATTATTTCAACTTTTAGTTCCATTCCAAATCGGCTCTAAACACTTTCCAGTAGCTCTTTGTCTGCTACAAATGTAACAAGCGCTAACGATCACTTTCACTAGGCGCCATTTTTTGCTTTTTTAAATGGAGTTAAAGCTTTTGCAATCTTAATTTCTTCTCTCCTGCTCTGCTCAGCCAGCTTCTTGATTTCAATTAAAATAAAATTAAAAATAAATCTTCAAGTATTTTACCCTGTAATAGTTTTGATTGCTGGTGTGGTCGCGTCCTCTCGTTCTGCATCCCAGCAGAGTCGTTCCAAGCCCGGAGCTGCTTGGCTGGTTTCTGGGGAGTTCCCCTTCTTCGCTCCCCAGGATTTTCCCTGGAGGGCTTTGGGAAACTCTACCCCCACCAGCCTGCTCTTCACTCTCCCCTATGCCTGGGGAGAGCCTTTTCAAGCTTCCCGACAGCGTTAGCCTGCTGATCGGGAGCTTTTACAGTACAAGGAAACGGGCACCCATTTCTAGGCGTCTTTGAGGAACTGCGGAGCCACCGGAAGTCCAGAATCTTCCCAGGTATTGAGGTCAGGCTGATAGGTCTGTAGTTTCCTGGATCTTTTTTTTTCTTCATTTTTTTGAAGATGGGAACTACATCAGCTCTTTTCCAGTCCTCTGGCAGTTCTCTGGTGCTCCAGGATTTTTGAAAGATATAGTGCAGTGATTCTGAGATCATGTCTGCCAGTTCCTTCAGAACCTCGGGGTGTAATCCATCTGGTCCTGGTGATTTGAACTCATCGAGGGCGGACAAGTGCTCACTTACCATTTTCTTCCCTATTTTAACTTGTGTTCCTAATCTGTTTCTTGTGGTGCTGTTTTTGATAGGTTGGACTGCTTTTTCCCTTTGTGTAAAGACAGATGAAAAAAACAAGTTAAGTAGTTCTGCTTTCTCCCTTTTGCTTGTCACCTTCTTGCCACTTTCTCTCACCAATGGACCAATTGCTTCCTTGACTTTTTTCTTGTTTTTAACATGTTGAAATGAAGCTCTTTTTGTACTTTTTTACTTTCGTTGCAAGCCTTAGTTCATTATGAGCCTTATCTTTCCTCACTTCATCTTTGCAGGCTCAGGCTATTTGTTGATATTCTGCTTTAGTTATGTGTCCCACTTTGCACTTTTTATACTTGTCTTTTTTGTCTTTCAATTTATTAGAGAGTTCTTTATGCAGCCATGCTGGTTTCTTTGGGAGCTGTTATTTTTCTTCTTCATTGGTATTGTGCTAGACTGAGCTTTTATAATCTTACTTTTCAAAATTTCCCAAGCTTCTTGACTTGTTTTCCACTTGAGGATTCTCATCCATGGAATCCTTCCCAAGCTCTCTATAAGTTTATTGAAATAAGCTCTCTTAAAGTCCCAAGACTCTAATTTGACTTTGTTCTATTATTTGTGCTTGCATAATGTTGAATTCCAATATTGCATGATCTTGCATAGACTCTATCCTGGGTATCCTGAATAGAATAGAAACCATAATTTATTTTATTTTATTTTTTATTTCCAATTTATATACCGCCCTTCTCCCTGAGGACTCAGGGCGGTGTACAGCCAGAAATAAAAACATGAAATGCAAATATTAAAACAATTAAAATATATATAAATTTGGCTCCAGAATTTAAAACTAACAAACCAATTAAAATATTTAAAATTTCTTCTTAAGCCAGCCGGCTTGTTGGAAAAAATATGTTTTGAGGGCACGGCGGAAGGCACTGAGGTCATGAATTCTCCTAATCTCCGGGGGCAACTGGTTCCAGAGGGTGGGTGCCCCCACAGAGAAGGCTCTCCCCCTGGGGGTCACCACCCTACATTGTTTGGCTGATGGCATCCTGAGGAGGCCCTCTCTGTGGGAGCGCACGGGTCGATGGGAGGTCATCGGTGACAGCAGGCGGTCTCGGAGATAACTAGGCCCTATTCCATGGAGCGCTTTAAAGGTGATCACCAACACCTTGAAGCGCACCCAGAAGACCACCGGAAGCCAGTGCAGCTCGCGCAGGAGCGGTGTTATGTGGGAGCGCCATGCTGCTCCCGTCACTACTCGCGCGGCTGCGTTCTGGACCAGTTGGAGCCTCCGGGTGCTCTTCAAGGGGAGCCCCATGTAGAGAGTGTTACAGTAGTCTAGGCGAGAGGTGACGAGGGCGTGAGTGACTGTGCACAGGGAATCCTGATCAAGAAAGGGCCGCAACTGGCGAATCAGGCGAACCTGACAGAAGGTCCCCCTGGCTACAGCCGTCAGATGTTCCTCCAAAGACAGCTGCCTATCCAGGAGGACTCGCAGATTACGAGCCCTTTCCGCAGGGGCCAAAGACTCACCCCCGATAGTCAGTGATGGAGTCAACTGACTATATCGGGATGCCGAGAGCCACAGCCACTCCGTCTTGGATGGGTTGAGCTTGAGCTTGTTTCTCCCCATCCAGATCCGCACGGCTTCCAGGCACTGGGACATCACTTTGAGGGCATCGTTGGGGTGGCCTGGGGTGGATATGTACAGCTGGGTGTCATCAGCGTACTGATGGTATCTCACCCCAAAGCCACGGATGATCTCACCCAGCGGCTTCACATAAATGTTGAACAAAAGGGGCGAGAGGACTGACCCCTGCGGCACTCCACAAACGAGAGGCCTCGAGATCGACCTCTGCCCCCCTGTCAACACAAACTGCAACCGGTTGGAGAGAAAGGAGGAGAACCACCGTAATACGGTGCCCCCCATCCCCAACTCTTCCAGCCGGTGCAGCATGATACCATGGTCGATGGTATCAAAAGCCGCTGAGAGATCTAATAGGGCTAGGACAGAGGAACATCCCCTGTCCCGAGCCCTCCAGAGATCATCAACCAACGCGAATGAGAATGAGTTGCTATATTTTATATATTTATGTATGTTTTAATGTCATTTCATTAAAATATTTTTATTATAAATATTTGTTTAAAAAGTTAAGCAAATTTGGTAGATGTCATTCACTTTATCTTAAATTAATCTTGTCCTTGGATTCTCAATATTAAAAACAGATGTTTGAAGGAAAGGAAAAGCGTCTAGAATTGATTTGTGAGTTACGCACCACACATGCACTTCAGGAAGATGGACAGTTGTTGAAGAAGGCTGAAAAACAAGTGACTTTGGCCTTACAACGGCAACGGGATTTGCATGAACATAAGGTTTGCCTATAAATGGAGGAAATTGATTTTATAGTAAATTATTTTTGCAAAATATATGTAACAAGCTGATGGTGGTAACTTCCCATCTAGGGAAGACTATGGTATTCAGTGCAGAGTTTTCAACTAATTTCAATCTTTGGTGTTAATTAGAATAGTTAGAAGGCTGTGATGAGTCTTAGGAAAGTTCATTCCTATGGTACTTCGATCTACAATTTTATGTCCCTGGGAAATCACTTGTTCTGTTCAGTCCAACATCAAAACTGAAATACTAAAAATAAATATATTGATGTTCTTCTTCAATGTTGTTATGTGAATTACAGAGCAAGTGGCTATGAAATATTTGTAAAAACTACAATAAGACTAAACTAAAACATTAAACTGAAAAAAACGAAGCTAATGTTAAAACATTTTAGAATGATTCCCCAATTATTTGTAGTGACCCAGTTGGGTAAATAATGGTTGCTGAGAAATCATTAGAAAACGTAGAACATAACTATCAAATTCTATGAATTGTATAGTATCTACTTTTTGTTGTTACATTATTTAGCACTTCTGAGGAAAACTTTGGAAGCCAATTGTTATTTGTGAAAATATGCAAAGACTTGTATTGTTCAGGAAAGTCTGGTTATTTTCATAATATTGGAAATAACATAATTTCAGTCCCCCCTCAGGGTGTCAGATTCTAGGCTTGGACACCAATCTCATTAAAGATGATGTTGATGGATTTATGACTCACATTTTAGTACAGTGATGGCGAACCTTTTTGGCATTGCGTGCCAAAAGTCTAAGTACGCATGCGCTGTTGCGCTCCCGCGTCCCGGAACCCATAATGCAATGCGCGCCCCCATTAACGCATGTGTGCACGACAACCCCCACGTTCCCTCTACACATGAGCCCACATTGTGCATGCATGCCCCCCCAATGCGCCCCCCCACTTTTTCCAGGTGGGCCGGCATACCTCTTACCAGAGGACAACTAGGTACTGGCCGTTCCCTGGTGAGACAGCTGTTCCCCGCCTGGCGCATGGCGCTGCCAAGATGGCTTGGCTGATGATCAGGCAACTCTAAAGTTTCCTGCTAATGTGTTCGTTCTCTTGCCCGTCTTCATTCCCTGTTTAAAAGAGCCGTGCTTGTAGGGGGGAGAGATCTGACTAAAGAGCTGAGCTTTAGCTGTGCTAAACAGCTGCCTCCTGCCTTCCACGATCTCCAAAGTTCCTCCCCCATGGAATCCTAGCTTTCTCTTGCCTTCTCCAATCTCCAAAGTTCCTCCCCCATCGAATCCCAGCTTTTTCCTGCCTTCCACGATCTCCAAAGTTCCTCCCCTATGGAATTCTAGCTTTCTCTTGCATTCTCCAATCTCCAAAGTTCCTCCCCCATGGAATCCTAGCTTTTTCCTGCTTTCCAGGATCTCCAAAGTTCCTCCCCTATGGAATTCTAGCTTTCTCTTGCCTTCGCCAATCTCCAAAATTCCTCCCCCATCGAATCCTAGCTTTTTGCTGCCTTCCATGATCTCCAAAGTTCCTCCCCCATGGAATCCTAGCTTTTTCCTGCCTTCCACGATCTCCAAAGTTCCTCCCCCATGGAATCCTAGTTTTTTCCTGCCTTCCACGGTTTCCAACGTTCCTCCCACGATTGAGTGCCTCCTGCCTTCCGTGCCTCCTCAGATCTTTGCAGTTTCTCCCCCATCACGTCCTAGCTTTCTCCTGCTTTCCTGCCACGGAGAGGCATCTGCAGAGGGTAGAACCTGCATAGATCGGGGAAGGCCCTGCCTCCATTCATGCACAGCAGAGACCAGAAGACCAGCTGGCCGATTGGAGGTGTGCACATGTGCGGTGGACCTGGGCTGGGGCGATGGCTGGTGTGATGGCAGAAAGGGCTCTGTGTGCCAACTGTGGCACGCGTGCCATAGGTTCGCCATCACGGTTTTAGTATAATGCAGAGGGTTTTTTTAAACATTAGCTCTGAAAAGCAGATAAAATTATTGAAATGATAAACAAATTAAGTAGGAATTAAATATTCCTGTACTCCCCTTAGATGTCTCTCATGGAAAAGCATTTGGCTCGTGTAGAAGGAAGAGTCCTTGCAAATATGTTGGATTTCCTCTCTAAAGAACTGATTCGACTACAAGATGAGCGGAGAATCCATGCTTTTGCTATGTTAGCAGAAAGGCAGCGTCGAATGCGGGAAGCAGAGGAAAGTGGACGTCGACAGGTGGAAGAGAGACGCAGACGTGAAGAGGATGAGATCTTTAGACAGGCAAGTGTAGGAAATACTATTAAATATGCTCATGGGGGTTTAAGCTAGGTCATGGTCCAATTGCATTTGTTCAGATTACCTCAACAATATCTGCCTTAATCCTGTGTCCAGTATGTGCAGAGGTAACGTTCTGTGAAGAAGACAAGGAGGAAGTCAAGCTGCAGAAAGTGGACATAGCTTACAAGTAGTAATGCTATGAAGTAGCATTGTATTTATCATCTTCATCTCACATCATCCAATTTTCCACTAAATGTTTCTTTAGCCTCTTCATTGGCGGATTAAATCTGGATCATGCTCTGCATTTAATCACAGTAGTGGTGGGGTAATTCAGAAAGGATGATTACAGTACAATTACTTATTTACACAAGACCAATAGGAAACATTACAACAATAAGATCAATAAGGAGGATTTACTTCATTTAGAGACAGTTGTTGTCAATGGGTTAGTGTTGAGGCCACCTGGGAAGACCTCTCGGCTAGGCTGGAAAGGCAAATGAAATCCCCAAAGTGACAATTTACACTTGTATTATTATCAAGAAAATTGTATTAACATATTCTTGGTATCTTCCAGAACTTAATTCAAGGCAGAATTTACTATCTCATATGTTGGAGGTGCAATGATGTTGTACACTTTTAAACAATTAGATCTAGAAGCATTCATTAAAATAATATTGAAAGGAACAGGAGTCTGATCTAGTAGATTATATTATCCAAGCGTAGTATAAAAAGTGAGTGAAGCAGGACAATTCCAAAGAAAAATAGTAGTGAAAAATGATCTAAATAATAAATTATTCCTAAAATAAATAAACTAATAGCAATGGGGGAAAATTCTGATTTGAGTTTTTTTCAGGTTGTTAAAGTACACCAAAAAACAGTTGATTCATATCTAGAAGATGTTATCTTGAACAGCATGGAGAGTACAGCTGAAGAACAATCTAGGGAAGAGATTCAGAGAATGGCTGTAGAAATCAACAGTATTGCTTATGAAATGGAAACACGGTATGCACTCCTGAGGAAATAGCAGCATTCATAAAGTGAACATAACAAAAGTGCTTATAGTACTATAACAACTGATCTCCTTCCGGTCTAGAGCTAACTAATTACATATAATAAGATAGTTTTTATAATACACAAAATGAACATTTTGCAAACTTTTTCTGTCTCTGTGTGTATAGTATGGGTATTGAATTTCCTCTGAATTTCAGACTCTTTGGGGAGTCTCTCTTTGTGTTCAACAATCTTTCTTTTTCAAAAGTTCTTTTCTGAACTTTCAAATAGTCTGTTGTATTAACACATTCCTTATGTGATTTGAAGTTAACAGGATATCACATGTACATTTTTAAAGTGAACTTCCTTCTCTCTTCATGGCAAAAAAATGCAATTCAGTTTCTTCCATTTTCCTGCAGCACTATTTTTTTGTTATCATTTTGATAATTGTACGTGGGGATGAGATGTTACAGATCCTGAAATGGGATTGAAATAAATGTGGACCAAAAAACATTTTTTTCCAGACCCTTTTACCTGCATTATTTGAACAGATGGTGAGGTTGTCTCATTGATTGGTACACGAATAACTAATACTCTTAGTATGAAAGAGAAAATAACTTTTTTAAAAATGCCAAATATATAACCATTTTCATTTATCTGATCCCCTCCCCCCTGTAGCCAGAGTAATCTACAGTCTGAAGAGATTGTGGCAGAACTAGTTTATAGCTTCCTGATCCCTGAAGTGAGAAAAATGACCATTAAGGAGAAAGGTGAGGAAAAGAGCAGCTTTTTACCTCTTACTGTTAATTTGTATTCTGGATGCTTTGTTCTAATATCCAGCTATGCAATGCTTTATCTACTGAACAATTATTTCAAGTAAGTACATTATCAGTGAACCTGCAGCAAATACTGGGTAAATTCTGTCCTTGATAAAAACATGCTATCCAAAATAAACTTAGCAAAGACAACAGAATCTATTGGGTTCAGTCTGCCAATAATTGGTTTAAGTTTATAACTTAAAATTGTAGAGGGTTTTTTTCATCTCTGCAATTGCACAACCAGGCTCTGTGCCAGTACAAAGCACAAATCATTTGGATCAAGGCAGGAATCCTTATTCCATCCCAGACAAATGGTTGTCCAATCTTTTCTTGAAAACCTCCAACAGTGGAACACCCACAATTTCAGGAGGCAAGCTGAAAAGAATTGATAAATTATTTTCACCGTCAGGAAATTTCTCCTTACTTTCAGGTTGGATCTCTCTTTGATGAATTTTCACCTATTGCTTCTTGTCCTGCCCCCAAATGTTAACGAGAATGGATCAACCCCCTTCTTTATGATAGCTCCTCAGGTGTTGGAAGACTGCTATTAGGTCTATTTAGGCTAAACATGCCTAGTTCCTTTAACCATTCATCATACTATTTAGCCTCCAGGCCCCTTATCTTTGTTGCTTCTATTTGTACTCTAGCACTTCAGCATCTGTTTTATATTGTGGTGCCTAGAATTGAATGCAATATTCCAAATGTGGTCTTACCAGTGCAGTATAGAGTGGTACTATCACTTCTCATGATCTTAATGGTATCTCTCGCTGTTGATGCAGCCTAGCATTGGCTTTTTTGGCAGCTACAACACACTGCTGACTCATACTTAAGTGGTCATCTAAATCCCTCTCACAGGCACTACTGTTGAGCCAAGTACCACCTTTTGTAGTTGTGCATTTAGTTTTTCCTGCCTAAGTGCAAGGACCTTGGAAATCATTAGGTTATTAGGTGAGGTTTCCTGACTCGCTGCTCTGACATTCCTACGTCTGGATTAGTTCACTCCTATTTGCTCGACTGAGTGTCAGTCACTTCCCTCTGAAGATGGTCATGCCCACCTCCTCGGCCATTCCTGCAGTCTTTTCACTCAGTCATTTGTGTCAGACTCGAATGTCAGTGCTTGCTGTGCAATTTATTCAATTTGGCTTTCGCTTGGTCTTTTTTCAAGCATTTGTGAGGGCTGCGCGACGTTGGATCCTTGTGGGCAGCGCTCCTGGGTGTGAGGCGGCGTTCCAGGGCTCCGGATGTTGTTCGCGGCCATTTTTTTGCTGTCTGCGGCGGGAGGATCATTTTCCCGCCTTTGCCACCATTTCAAGCCGCGGGCGCTACCTTGCTGAGTTAAGCAGGCTATTTCGCCCTCGCAGCCCCCACCATCGGCATTGCGACGTGAGTCCCTGCCAGCTGGCAAACTCATTGGGGCAGGTGAAATTGTGGTAGTTGCCTTTGCAGCCCCACCAGCAGCATTAGCGGTTTGAGTCCCTGCCGGCTGGCATACTCTGGAGAGGAGGCGGAATTGCGGCAGTTGCCTTTCCCGCTGATTGTTTGGACTAGCGGCTCCCTTTTTAAGGGCTTCCTGCTGGATTGAGCGCTCTGCTGTTGGTGCTGTGCCTCACCTGGCTCGGTCATGCTGCGCCCCCTCCACGGCGGACCGCCATTTTGTCATCTACTGATGTCCGCCATTTTCCTCCATTGCCGCTTTATTGCATCCTGGGCTTTGGCTTCCAGGGATGCTTGGAAATTGCAGGCTTTAGACGCTGTCCATTATTGCCCTGCCAACAATCCCTGCTTGGAGCGGCGCTGCTGCCCTGCTGACAGGGAAGTGTTATTTTTATTGATTTGAAGTTCTATTTAAAAAAAAAGAGGGGAGGGGGTGTTAATATTGTTGCTGATCTTCCGCTCTTTTAATTTATCGTGGCGGATACTGAGTTATCCTCAGACCTGGAGCAGGCTCCTTCTCCTCCCCCAGTCCCTTCTCCAAAGCAGGCTAGAGGGTGAAAGGCTAAAGCGGGTAAGCCAGCTAAGGCTCTCCCCATGCATGACAAAGAGGCACAATGGAGGCATAATGCCCTAGAGAAACATTTTTCCAAAGCCCAGCGCCTGGCCCAAATGGATCTTGGCCATGACCCTCCTGAAGGGGAAAGAGTTCTCCAGGAAGAGCTGGTTTCAGTTGTGACCTGGGATGAAGACCAGGGTGCTGAGATCCAGGGGAGCGTGGCACCTGCCCCGCGGGGGCACGCCTTACCATCCGCCAACCCTGTTCAGGTGGCTGCCAGGTCTCGCTCATCTAGTGTTGCCAGTCATGTCTCTCATTTATCTCGATCTGCCCGAGGCAACTTTCATGCCTACTGCTGCCAGGCTCCGTGCAGATGAGGGCCTTAATGTGGGTCAGTTCCTGGACTTTAACTCATTAGTTTCACAGGCTATAACTCGTATATTTCAAGCTGGGCTGCAACAAACTGGTTGTGGTTTTCCTCCCAAGTGCAGTGCTGCAGCTTCTTGTCATACACAGCCGGCTTCCGTACATCACCCCTTTTCTGCCTATGGATTGGTGTCTGAACCGGCACAGGAGGAGGACCTTCTGGACGATTTCGAGTTATCGATGATGAAGAGGCAGCCCCGGAGAAGCCAGCCTTTCCTGGTCTGTTTAAACCGTCTTTGTTTAAATCTCTTTTTACGCAAAGCTAAGGTGGCCATGAATATGGACACGACTTTGGCCCAGCCGTCCTCCTCCCAGGCACAAGCGGGCCCTAGCAGCAACTTGTTCCTCTTGCCTAAGCCAGACAACGATTTTGTCCCCTGCCCTGACCTGTTCGCTCAGGTCATCCAAAAGCCATGGGAACACCCCGCTTCCCCTTCTGACTGAAGGCTGTACTGTTCGGCCTCAGAGCTGGACGCCCTGCTTCAGCTACCTACTGTTGATGATCCGGTGGCCGGCCTTACATTGTCTTCTGTCCTCGTGGGAGAAGCTGGTGATGGCCTCAAGATTGAGGACAAGAGGGCGGAGATGGCCTTCCGTAAAACGCACCAGGCGGCTGCCTGGGCCATTTGCGCCTCTTCTTCAGCCTCGTTTTTCAACTGGGCATCGCTGGTTTGGCTGCGCCAATTGAGGGACAGGTTGCCACCGGAGGACGCATGTCTGCAGCAGGATTTAGCCAAGTTAATTGCAGCTGCCGAGTATTCCGCGGACGTGCCAAGTTTGCATCCCAGGCCTTGGCATCTACGGTCTCATCTAGACACCTCTTGTGGCTACGTAATTGGAGAGCCGATTCAAAATCGAAATAGTGATTGACCGCTGCCCCCTACAAAGGTTCTTCCTTGTTTGGACCATCCCTAGACTCGGTGTTCATTAAGAATAGGGACAAGAAGAAAGTGTTGCCTACGAGGTTCCGACGCCAGGACAGGCGATATTCACCTTACTTCCGGCAGTCATTTCGTCAGGACCAAGGCACCTCTGGTGCCTTGTATCATCGTCCCGTACAGTTTCCCTCTCAGGCAGCTTCAGACCGCTCGTCCTTCCGGGACCGGGGCCGCCGTCAGTCCAGTTTTCGCCACCCCTTCCGGGCTACCACTTCGTGCTACCCCTGGCATGACTCGCAGTCCCAGATCCCCATTGGTGGCAAACTTCAGGCCTTCTCCCATGCGTGGGAGACTACCACCTTGGATGCATGGATTGTCCGTACTGTCACCAACGGACTCTCTTTGGAGTTCACCTCCACTCCCCAGAGTCTTTATGTGCCTTGCCCGTGGTCCTTCCAGCCGGCCAAACGGCTTTTGTTGGCCCTCGAACTACAACACGTTTTACAGATAGAGGCCATAGAGCTGGTCCCGATGGATCAAATACAGACCGGATTTTACTTGACTCTGTTTCTTGTCTGAAAAGGTCCGGGAGTTGGAGGGGAATTCTGAACTTGAGATGTCTCAACCAACACATACTATATCGTCGCTTCAAAATGCATTCCCTCAAGTCACTGCTGGGATGCATCCGCCGGGGGGATCTCATGCAATCCATAGATTTGAAAGAGGCCTATCTACATGTTCCAATCCAACCGACGCACAGGAAATTGCGGTTTGCCTTCGGGGACAGTCACTTTCAATATCGACAGTCACTTTTGGCCTCTCGTCTGCTCCGTGGACCTTCACAAAGCTCCTGGCAGCATTAGCAGCGTTGCTCCGGGAGCTCTCAGTTCGTCTGGCTTGTTACCTCGATGATACTTTGATACTGTCATCCTCACCGGACCAGGCGGACCACGACAGACAGCTGATAATTCGCGCTCTACAAAGCCACGGCTTCACTCTGAATTACATCAAGAGTCATCTCTGCCCAACGTCCCGCATATTACACTTGGGAGCATTGATCGACTCCAATCAGGGCCTGGTGTTCCTTTCTCCCGACAGACAGTCCAGCACTCGGCAACTAGTGTCTTGAGTGTTGTTACAAAAGAAGGTGCCTTTGTTCCTCCTATCTCAGCTTCTAGGCAAACTCATCTCGTGTATAGCCATTGTTCCTTGGACGCGACTCCATCTGCATTGTCTTCAGTGGTTTCTCCTACCGTTTCAGAAGCAAGGCCGGGCGGAGTCTCTTACCAAAGTGGCAGTGCCGGCCTCGCTCCGGCTTTCCCTTTGTTGGTGGCTCTCTCCGGCTCTTCGCCAGGGCTCCCTCTTTCTGGAGCCGGAACGAGTTGTCCTGACTACGGACGCAAGTCTTTACAGCTGGGGGGCCCATCTTCAGTCTCAGCTGGCCCAGGCTGCTTGGAATCCATCGGAAAAGCTACACAACATCAATTGGCTAGACCTGAGGGCGGTAAGGTTGGCTCTTCTCCACTTTAGCCAACAGGTGCATCATCAACACGTCCTCATACTAACCGACAAGGCCCGTCTCAACAAGCAAGGGGGCACTCGTTCCTGAGCACTGATGGTGGAGACGGAACGGTTGATGTCATGGGTGGAGCGCCACGTCCTATCTCTAAAGGCGGAGCACATCTCTGGTGCAGTCAATTGGGAGGCGGATTGGCTCAGCCGGGACCGGTTGGATCAATCTGAATGGCAGTTGGATCCTCGTCTGTTCCAGGCCTTGTCGCGCCGGTTCGGCCTTCTGCTGGTGGACCTGTTCACCACGGTCCACAATGCTCAACTACCACGGTTCTTCTCCCGCTTCCCCTCTCCGACGGCAGAAGGTCAGGATGCGCTTCGGTCCCCATGGCCTCGGGGCCTCCTTTATGCCTTCCCCCCTATTCCAATAATCCCCAAGGTGATTCGGAAATTGTTCCAAGAGAAGGCGGATCTCCTGCTTGTGGCACCACACTGGCTCGTTGGGAGTGGTTCGCCGATCTCAAGGCTCTGTCGATCGAACCTCCATGGCTGATTCCTCCAGACCAGATTGTCTTACTTCAGGGCGCAGTACGTCATCCAGAGCCAGAATGGCTCTGGTTGACCGTGTGGCGCTTGAAAGGATACGATTGATTAAAGGGCATCTATCCAGCGATGTCATCTCGATTATTCAAGCTGCCAAACGGCCGTCAACCGTCCGAATTTACAATGCATCCTGGAATGCTTTTGCCAGATGGTGTGTCGTGAATCATGTGGACCCGACGACTGCTCCTGTTCTGGACATTCTCCAATTCCTTCAATCTGGCTTTTCCAAAGGCCTAGCGCCTGCGACTCTTAGGCGACAGATTGCTGCCTTAGCTACTGTTCTGTGTGGGAATAATCAACAGCCTTTGTCTCAGGACCCCAGAATCCATTCCTTCCTCCAAGGGGCAACGAACCTGCGTCCTCCAACGATTCATCGTTACCCGACATGGGACCTTACGTTAGTACTACAAGCCTTGACTTCAAACCCCTTTGAGCCTTTGGACTCTGTCAGGTTGTGTTTTCTCTCTTTGAAGATGGCCTTTTTGTTGGCAATAACATCGGCTTGCCGGGTCTCCGAAATTGTGGTCTTTGTGTCTTCTATCAAGACCGTGTGGTGCTCCGTTTAGATCCAGCATTTATTCCTAAAATTAATACCCGATTCCATAGAGCACAGGAGATTGTGCTCCCAAATTTCTGCCCAGACCCTCGCCACCCTTCTGAGAGACATTGGCATACGTTAGATGTGCTTAGAGCACTGAAACACTACATCAAGAGGACTGCCTCCTTCCGAAAAACTGAGGCGTTATTAGTGTCTTTTCTGCTTTCCTCCTTAGGACAGAAAGTATCTTCAGTTACTGTGGGCAGATGGCTTAAGGCCTGTATATCTAAGGCCTACGAATTGTGGGGTGGGCCCATCCTGGGGGGGATTGTGCCCCATTCTACCCACAGTGCCACTACTTCAGCAGCCTGGGCTACCCAGGCCTCTATAGATGACATTTGCCGAGCGGCCATTTGGTCTTCTCTTTCTTCATTTGTTCGCCATTATCGTTTGGACGTTTATGCTTCTGTGGATGTTGCCTTTGGCAGAAGAGTTTTACAGTCTGTAATTTCCCCCCATGGCCAGGCTTAGGCTCCGTCCCCTCCTTATGATGGAGCTTGGGTATGTCCCAGACATAGGAATGTCTGAGCAGCGAGTCAGGAAAACGGACGTTGCTTACCTGAACGTCCCTTTTATGCTCGCTGTGAAGACATTCCATCCCTCCTATGTCCTCGCCTGTTCCTGGCCTTGGGTGGGGTTTGTCCTTTCTTCCCTCTGTAGCTTTGGAGATATCCGGCCGAGCTTCCGTCACACATCTTTGTCTATTGTGGGGTTGCCTTCGTGAAAAGGATGGCCGGAATGGCCGAGGAGGTGGGCGTGACCAGCTTCAGAGGGAAGTGATTGACACTCAGTCGAGCAAATAGGAGTGAGCTAACCCAGACGTAGGAATGTCTTTGCAGCGAACATAAAAGGGACGTTCAGGTAAGCAACATCCATTTCCTGCCTAAGTGCAAGGACCTTGGAAATCATTAGGTTATGAAGTTAACTTTGATTTTCTTTGGTCCTTGGTGCTGATCTTCATCTTGAAGAAATAATTGTAATTCCATACAATTATTGGCAATTAGCTTTTAGTGATATTTGTTTACTGCATTTTGCATGCTTATCTCACCATTATATTCTGTATTTCAGATTCTTTGGCTTGTGACTCAATATAGAGAAATAATTTCTACTTTGTTAAGGATCTCTTGAGATTTGTTTGATGAGAAAGAGCTAGTTATGTCACATCTCTTGTAGTAGTATGGCTAGCATATCTTAAAAGGTTGGGTCTCTATACAATCAGAACTCCATATTGCATTGACGTAAGTTTAGTTACAGTCCTGTGCTTTGGAAGACTACAGTGTGTTTATCTAGCAAGTGAATGGTTTGGAAGATGGTTGTCTTCATATGTGCATTTCCATGGAGAGGGCAGAAAAAGGGGGAACTGAATTTTCCCAAACCCATTGTTGGTCTCTTTCTCTTTTTTCATTCTTTTTCTCAAAACAGTGAGGCAGGCTCAGAGAAAGCATATTCATGCCGCTCATCAGATTATCCATGGAAACACAGAGACAGCAGTAGAACAACTCTTTTCCCCAGGGTTTCAACAGGCAACCAGTGTAGATATTCCTCAGATCGGACTGCTTTCTGTTACACCTACTGGTCAAGATGTTGCTAAGCAGCAGGAAATCAAGCCACCAGACAGTCAAAGCCAGGAAGATAAAATGTATGAAGTCAGCCCTTGCATTGAATCTGCCAGGCCTCCTGAACAATGAAGCAAAAATATGGTATGTTTAGACCAAGGTTCGTTCTTGCATTGCCTACTTGAGGATACTACAGTGTGTTTATCTAGCAAGTGAGTGCCTGTCAGTCAGCAACACTGTCAATAAATTACTGCTGCTTTAACTCTGAAATAGATGCAGTTTGATTATATGTGTGTAATTCTGCAAGAAAATGCTTTGGGAAGAAGCAAATCTGTCTCCCACACTTGGAGCACAGGGATGGGGGAAGATTCAGGCTAGTAGAAGTGTCTTGAATCATCCTCTCATGGGTTGAAAGAACATGAGCAGTTCTTCAGTTATGATCCTGTGCTCCAACCACTAGAATCGTCCTTTCATGGAAATCAATCCCATTATGTGCCATTCCCGTAGGTCCGTGATGGTGAACCTATGGCTGTTTTTGCCCTCCCCAGGCTCCTAGAAAGCCTCTGGAGCCTGGGGAGGAGGAAAAAACGGGTCTACCAGGCCCACCATGCCATCGCGTGCCAAAAGCAGGGGGGAGGGGGGTGTCATGTGCACATGCGCGGGAGGGCGGGGCGCATTGAATTATGGATGTGGGCACCCGTACCTGCGACACCCCCCGCTCCCCCCGCTTTTGGGACGCAACAGCAAAAAGGTTAGCCATCACTGCCCTAGGTGGACAAACTGTGCTTGTAAAATAAATAGGCTAACATAAATATTCTTAAGAAGGCAAAACCTATATGATATTTAAATCAACTCATGTGTTATCTTAAAATTTCAGCAGTTATGGGGATTCTGCCGCTTTCAAGTCAATTTCAAAAGCTTTCTGCAAGCAAACGGAAGAGACTTTTTAGACTATGTAATCTGCAGTTGGCAAAAAGAAAGAAAAGGGATAGCCAAGCTTCCTTTAGCAAACAATTTCCCCCTAGGCCAGGGGTCGGCAATCTTAAACACTCGAAGAGCCACTTGGACCAGTTTCCTACAGAAAAAAAACACCAGGAGCCACAAAACCTGGGTGGGCGTGGCCAACTGGATGTCAGTCCCACCAAGTCACATGACCACCTAGCCCCGCCTACCCAGCCACAAAACTATTCTCTCCTCCTCTCCCCCTGTATCTCTCCCTCTCTCACCCCCTCTACGTATGTGTATCTCACATACGTATCTGTATGTGTCCCTCTATGTCTCTGTGTGTGTGTGCGTGTGTGTCTTTCTTTCCCTCACCTCCCTTTGGGCAACTGTCCTCCCCCCCCCCTCGTAACTCCCTGGCCAGCTGTGGCTGAGCCAGGAGCATTTGCACACAAAGGGAGACTCCAGCCTGAAGTGGCAGGAAGCGAAGGCTGCCTTATGTGCAAATGTGGCACGAAGGCAGATACAGGGTAGCTTAGTTCCTGCACTCTCTGGCGACCCTCTTCCCCCTCGTCCTCTCAGGATGCCCAGGACAGCTCTGGCTGAGCCAGAGCTGCACATGGGCGGGGAAACTCTCCTCAAGCGAGCGCCAAAGCTCAGGAAAGGTGTGTGCGGGGCAGGCAATGGCTCATTTAAGGAGGGTCTCTCCACACGTGTGCACACTCCCGGCTCAGCCAGCCAGCCAGGGGGTTACAAGAGGAGGAGGGGGGAGGACAGTGTAGGAGTGAAGCTGCCCTGTACCTGCTTTCACGTAAGGCAGACTTCACTTCCTGCTGCTTTGGGCTGGAATCCAAAAAAGAAATAAGAGGGTAGGGGCGAACCAGTGATGGGACAGGGAGCCGCAGCAGAGAGCCTGAAAAGCCACTTGTGGCTCCGGAGCCATGGGTTGCCGACCCCTGCCGTAGGCCATCTTTAGGGAATGGCACTGGGCAGATAAAAGGATGCTCAGTCCTATGTGTAGTGGAGCCAGGGCTTTAATAGTAATACAGTGCGGACAGTTGTAATGGTGCATTCTTAGTTTGACCAATAGAGATCATGGAACAGCTAAACATTTCAGACGTTCCAAAGGAAAAAACAAAGCTGTTTGAGGAGAGAAAATTTTGATCCGTTAAGCTTTTCAATGTTTTCATTGAGAATGCTTCTCTAAGTTCAAATGCAAATTTCATTTCAGTAGCCTGCAATTTTAGGAAATAAGTATTTCTGTAAAGTTGTTAACAGCCAGCATTCATGGCAATCTTCAAAAATTAATAAATAATATTGAATTGCTTATTAAAACAAACAGGAATAAACGCAAGATCTTGAAGGCTAATTTTGAAAGCATGTGAATTTGGCACTACAGGGTAGTTCTCAAGATACAACCACAATTGAGCCTGGAATTTTGGTCATAAGTTGAGGCACACACGAGCACTTTGCTCAATGAGCACAATCCCACCACTCTTTTTGCAGTTGTTAAACAATTCCATTAAGTGGAGCATGGGGGTGCCTCAGGGTGGAGGAAGTTGTGGGAAGCCTGGCATAGGCCACATACAAGCTGGGGGGGGGGGGGGTGCTGCAAAGCCACAGCCACCACAGCCCAGCCCTGCATTGCACTACTCATTGGTGGCAGCAGTGAGCCTGGACCTAAAGTCCAGGAGACTCCCAGGGCACCAGTCCAAGAGTTAAAAGCATGAGTCCACCAGTGCTCTTCCATCAGACTGCCAAAAAATCAGTAGGGTCAAGGTCAATCTAACTTCAGTGGAGATGTCGTTCCAGAGGACAGATACTGTCACAAAAAAGCTTCTCCTGGATCCCATTGCATGACATTCCTTTATAGATAGGATCCATAATATGCCTCTTCTGCTGGGCCTGATGAGATGGGGAGCTGTAACTGGGGAGAGGTAGCCCTCAAATAACCCAGCTCCATACCATATAGGGTTTTATAGCTTATTACCAGGATTTTGAATTAAACCCAGAAGCAAACTGGCAACCAATGCAGAGGTGTAATGTGCATAGATCCAGGGACACCCATAACTACCACATTTTACCCCAGGAGAATTTGCAGCTTTCTAGCTACTTTTCAAGGCACTCTATGTAGAGCACAAATTCAGAAATCCATATGAGAAATCAGGGCATGAGTAAATGAGCAGAGCCTTCTGATCCAGGGTCAATGTTACTAACAAAGACCTTCCTACTCATGACTGACAACTGTCCATCAAGCAAGAATAGCAAGTCAAGAGAAACATTCAGATTATACATAGATCATCCAGCACCAAACATGGTAAATTCCCAGAACCTCAAAACGCAGTCAGTCAATCTTGCCAAGGTTGTGCTGAGGACTGTTGTTCCCCACCCAAACTCCCACAGCCTCCAAACCTGGAGATAGGACATTGCTTAATTTGCCAGAGAAGATGATGTATTCAGCATATGGATGGTACCTTACTCCATGGTGCCAGGTGACCTCTTTTGTATATGTTTTATTTGTAGTCTTCCTTTAACACCATACATATTTTGTGGACAGTGCATTGCCTGGGTCAATATCCTTTTTACAAAATACTAACAGTAATAATACCATTAAATATATATAATCCTAATCTTCCAATTTCAGCCATACCATTCTCTATGATTCTTTATCACTTTTTTAACAAATTCATTTAAACATCAATAACATTTCTTTTTACAATATGTTTGTTGTCCCCTGCTGAATCTTTAATATTTTTATATTTTTATAATTACTCAATTCCATCATAATTCCAATATTCCAAATATCTAGAAACACTAATAAGGCCAATTATTAACCAAATTTAATCAGTCCCGGGATTATATCTCAAAGTCCACAAAATTTCTAGTCCCTAATAATTATCGTTTCCAATATAGTTTTTACAGAGCTAATAACAATAATACAATTAGGTTTCCTAATCCTAGACTTCCAATTTCTAATCTTAATTTGTTTATGATTATAATAAATTCTGTTAACTATCAATATGTATACTACTATTTTCCATTTTGTGGTTTCTACTTTTTGTCTTTTATCTCTCAACCTTTTTGAAGTTCCATCATTTGTTGACTTTTTGGTCACTCTTTTATTTCTCTCTCTTGGAATCTTATATCTCTTTCTAACATTTTATACCCACTAAATATTCCCTTCGGCTTACCCCTTATCTCCTTCGGCTGCATCCTTTGAGCACCCACCCATAGTCCTTTCTTTTTTTTGGAGATTTTTCTTTTCTTTTTTTTCTGTTATATTGTAAACTCTTAAGGGATTTGATTCATACTTATTATTCCTTTTTCTTCATTGTCTTCATTATCTTTATTTTCTTGTATCTTATTTTGCTTTGTCTCCTCCCCCACTTCTTCTGATTTCTAATCTATTTTTTGAATATTATGTTCATCTTTTTCTTTTTCCCGTGTTTGCTGAAGGACTTCTATACTCAGTCCTTTATTTTTGAACAGTCCCCTTATCTCCTTATTTTCTTTATTGTTTCACTTTTAAGCATCAATAACATTTCTTCATACGGCTCTATTATCCCGTTGAGTCATTTTATAATTATTTTATATATTAGAAATGCTCAATATACCTCTGATGTTCCAATGTCCCAATATCTAAAAACTCCAACAAAGCCAATTATTAATAAAATTTAATCAGTCCTATGATTGTACCTCCAAATCCCTTAAATTTATAGTCCTTGGAGCTCTTTAGTAATTTACAGTCTTTATAGTTTTCCAGTTGTTCACCTTCCCAAGTGTCCAAATTTTGAAGTCTTATTTAGCTTTTCTTCTTTTCTTTTCTTCTGTCACCTTTCTTCTTTTGCCTTGTATAATTTTCTGTCAAATAACCTTAATAATCCAAGTCCAAATTGGTCCACCAAATTTCCTCAGATCTTTCAAATCCACCATGCATTAAACAGCTTCAGTAGAATTTTAGTTCTTTGCAATTTGTCTTCAAAAATTTCACTAAGTATTTCCAAACATCCAAAACATCTTCTGGAATGGAGTCAAGGTCAAGCCGCCTTCCAGATGTTGTTTCATCTCTCTCCTTCCTTCATTTGTATTAAACAATTCTCACTTTCACTAATTTCCCACTCTTCTTCCAGTAGATGGCTCCCCTGCTCCAAATTCCCACTGTAAACAGTGTTCTCCAAACAGTTACCGTATTTTTCGGAGTATAAAACGCACTGGCGTATAAGACGCACCTTAGTTTTTGGGGAGGAAAATAAGAAAAAAGCTGATTGATGGGTGGATCGGCCTACCGGAATACCCCCAATCAGCTGTTTCCAGAGGTGAAGTTTAGCAACAGGTTCGTTGGTTGTGAGCTCTGTGCCTTGCTTTTTTTTCTGCCTCTGAAAGCCTCCGAAACAGAGCTTCAGAAAAAAGCTCTGTTTGGAGGCTTTTTTTTCTGAAGCTTCTTTCAGAGGCTTTTATTCTGAAGGACTATCTGTACTCTGTTCAATCTCCTTTCTTTGGTATTGGTATGTAGATTAACCTCTTCCGATCTGTTGGCTATTGTGTCATTCTCCAGATTTGTTAGCATAGTTTGGTTAGAATCTTTATTGATTCTTCTTTTGTTGCTTGCCATATTATTTTAGATAAAACTCTTTCAGAAGCTTTTTTTCTGAAGCTTCATTTCTGAGGCTTTTTCCCTGAAGCTTCTTTCAGCCTCTGAAACCTCCATTTGCGAGGCTGGGCGGGGCTACATTCGGAGTATAAGACGCACCCAGATTTTTACCCTCTTTTTGGGAGGAAAAAGGTGTGTCTTATATTCCAAAAAATATGGTAATTGTCAGATAAATCCAGGGGGTTTAAAAATAAAAATAAGAAAAGCAGTTTCTCCCAATAATCACCTTTCCAATTATTTTTAGCTCTTTTCCAGGCTTTCTATATTTTAAAGCTTCCATTGGGCATTTCTTTCATCTCTTAATCTTTAGTCTTTAATCTTTCTCCATGTATCAAATCACTGCTTTCTTAACTCTTGGAGATTATTTTTGAAATTCTTTTACTTGGGTTAAGTCTCTAGAATAAAAGTTGGAAGTTATCTCACCCAGTTTCACTGCTCTGTCCACGAACCACTCCAGCACAAATCTTATTGTCCTAGTTGTCACAGCTTGTGACTTGCCAAAAATGGCCATTGTCCCTGCTGCCTTTCAGGAGAGCTTTCTTTGGACCTAACAAGGAAATTGCAAATTCTTCATGGTCAACAAAGCGCGTCTACTTTCTTCACCACGCCTCCAAGGTGGCTTTGACCCCATATGGTACCCCAGTCAGCAAATACTGGTTGTTTTTCACGGAGCTCAGTAGAGCTCCACCATTTACAGCTGTTCTCGCCACAATGCCAACTGGTCTCCCTCGTGTCATATTATCTCATCCATCAGCTTCTTGTAGATGTTAAAACAGAATAAAAGAGAATACTAAACTTCATGGGATCCCACAAAGTAGAGGCCCAGGAAAGGAGCTTTTTGCCAACAACACTTACTGCAACTGATCCCAGTGGAAGGAAGACAACCAGCACAACCAGTGCCACCCACCTCTAACCTTGCAACCTATCTAGGATACTATGATTAACGTCATTGAAGGCCACTAGGAAGTCAAGAAGCCTGGTGGAGCAGTGGACTAAAGTGCTGTTAAATAGCACTTAGCTGCCAGCTGCCTGCAATTACTGCAAGTTCAAATCTCATCAGGCTCAAGGTTGACTCAGCCTTCCATCCTTTCTAAGGTAGGTAAAATGAGGACCCAGATTGTGGGGGCAATAAACTGACTTTGTATAAATATACAAAAGTATGAAGGCTATTGCTTAACGCATTGTAAACCGCCCTGAGTCTCCGGAGAAGGGCGGCATATAAATCAAATTTAAAAAAAAAGAAGAGCAAGAATAGAAACACTATCCCCCATCAGATAATCAAAAAGCATAACCAATGCTGTTTCAATCTCATGTCCTGGTCTGAAACCTGAATGGTTAACCTGCTATATCCAGGATTTTCTGACACTATTGCATGTCTATCTTCTCAACAACCTTCCCTAAAAAAAAAAAGAGGGGGTAAATTTTAAACTGATCCTTCAAATCAGTTATTCTGAAGAATGCATGTGTCACGGCAGCAGATTTTTCTCTGGGAAAGAAAAGCAAGAAAAATATTGTAACCCGCTGTTCAAATAGCAGGTACTGTATATACTTGAGTATAAGTCGACCCGAATATAAGCCGAGGCACCCAATTTTACCCCCCAAAACTGGGGAAACTTATTGACTCGAGTATAAGCCAGGGGTGGGAAATGCAGCGGCTACTATTTCAAAATAAAAATAGATACCAATAAAATTACATTAATTGAGGCATCAGTAGGTTAAATGTTTTTGAATATTGATTTCAAAAAAAAAACCAGTAAACTAGCTCTGTAAGTGGAAAAGAGGATCAACAAAAACAATATGGTATCAACAATAACTTTAAAAGTACTGTATATGAGTTGGGTAGCTATATAAATTTGTTTAATAAATACAATGGGAAAGGTTGTTGGGGATTCCAGAATTTACATGGCACTAATTGGATTTTTGCACCGATCAAAAGTACGAGGACCTGTCAGAAATCACTTTTTTCAGCCCTCTGGGTAGTTCTTTTGTGCATATGGACTACTCAGAGGACTGAAAAAGTTATTTTTGACTGGTCCTCGCACTTTTGACCAGTACTCGAACTTATGACTGTCCTCACATTTTACGTTTTTTGCCCTATCTTGTCACCATGGTGAAGAGAAGCAGTTGTGAAATGAGTGACATGGTTGTTAAGAATGCTACACAGGCATAAATGTGAGGATAGTCATAAGTGTGAGGACCGGTCAAAAGTGCGAGGACCTGTCAGAAATGACTTTTTTCAGCCCTCTGAGTGGCCCTTTTACAACCTGTGGACTTCAACTCCCAGACTTCCTGAGACAGCCAAGCTGGGAGAATTGTGGGAGTTGAAGTCTACAGGTTGTAAAGGCCATATTTACCCACTCCTGGCTTGGCCTGAGCAAGGATAGCTAGCAGCCAATTACAAGAAGCTCTCAACTCAAGCTCAGTGCACATGGGATCTCCCTAAACAGTAAGGATTTCTTTGTTTCTTTCTCCCTTGAAGCCCACCCCCACCCCCGCAGGCCATTTTTGCTTCCATGGGGCTGCAGGGAGGCTTGCTAGGCACCCTCCTCATAGGGGTATGAGGGGGGTGCCTAGCAAGCCTCCCTGCAACCCCTGGGAGCCAAAAAGGGGTGCGGGGAGGGGCGCTGCACCCCATCCATGCCCCATTTTGGCTTTAGCAAGCCTCCCTGCAACCCCTGGGAGCAAAAAAGGGGCGTGGGGGAGGGGCGCCGCACCCCCACGCCCCATTTTGGCTTTAGCAAGCCTCCCTGCAACCCCTGGGAGCCAAAAAGGGGCACAGGGGAGGGGCGCCACACACCCCCACACCCCATTTTGGCTTTAGCAAGCCTCCCTGCAACCCCGGGAGCCAAAATGGTTGCGGGAAAAAAGGCATTTTTTTCGTCACTCCATTATAAACCGAGGGGGGCTTTTTTTCAGCATGAAAAATGTGCTGGAAAACTTGGCTTATACTCAAGTATATACAGTATATATTTTCATTTATGAATATCCTAACTTGTTGCACATATTCTTGTTTTTGGATTTTACTTAGTAGTAGTGAGGAATCTATTAGAATCAGTATTGCTTTAGGAATTGCTTTAGAATATGATCATCGATTCAGTCGAAAGTACTCCCTTGTAGAGCAGGGCAGGGAGAGGTTCCTAATATGATCTATGTTTAAACTGAGTAAGATGTCTGCTAATTAAGTTGGAGTGATTGGGTCCCAGGGCTTTCTTTCCTACTTTCCTCTTCTCAGTCCAGCCTACCGAGGAGATAAACAAGGATAAACAGCAAACACTAATGATGTCAACTGCCTTGATGGAAAATGGCAAGGCGGCTGGGCCCCCCAAATGTTGAATGCAAAGGTAGAAAAGCTCTTTTTCCACCACTAGTGACCATACCAGATTGACATCATGACTAGAAGAGCTGGATCCTAAAAGAAATTCCTTCACCAGGTAATTTAATGGGGAATGCTGAACCAGTTTGTTCTGACCTAGGCTTCCTGACAAAGCATAAATCACAATTTTCGTCCCAAAATACCTCTTTTATTGAGATGGATGTGAATTATGTTAATTCACAGCCCATAATGAGTCCCAAGCAGTTTGTGAATAGTCTGACAGAAGTCTGCCACAGTCTTTCGGGATAAGGCTGATAAGCATCCACCTTTATCTCCCTTGAAATGCTGCCAAATACCTAATTGCCAATTAGCTTTGCAAGGCCAAACAGAGCACAAAGTCAAAACGGAACTTCAGAGTTTAAACTGACCAAAACAAACAAAGTTGCTTCCTGCAAAGGCTCATGTCCCGTTGTTCCATCTTTATGTCTTACGGGAGGGGCCAATCATCTCCCAGCCTTACTCCCGAGTCGCCCCTTTTGTCTTAACTGTTCTTGCCTTCTGGCAGCTCTGCGCATGCACACACTGGGAACAGGCTCCCCCTGTTCCTCTGCCTCACTGCTGTCAGACTCTGGAGGGTCCGGAGTCAGCACATAACTCCCAGATGGCCCTGGCCCCATCTATGACTCCAATTCAGAGCTCTCATCCGAGCCTTCCCCAGACTCCAGGACTGGCCCATGTTCCTCCCCAGTCTCCTCACTGTCCGACTCTGCTGCTAGCTCTGCCGGCTGCCGGCAGACCACAACACAGTTCACTTTATGATTTCAATTTCTGGTATCAGTACACAAACAGGGTGAACTAATAGGTCACCTGCCACCAGGAGGCTGCATTCCTAGTACCCTCTCACCCCTGCTAGTTACAAAAATTCAACCACTGATGTTGAATTAGAGCTGGAAAAGTATGGAAGCAAAAGGCAACAACTAAAGTGGCCAGAAAAAAAAATGTTGTACATGCTCAAATGTATGGAGCCATTACTTATTGCCAGAGATATAAACAAAATGAGCTAAAATTCTTAATATAGGAAGCAAGTTTGATTTTATGGTAATTAGAAAGATTATTACTAGAATTTAGGAACTTAAAGATACAATTTCTTTAAATATCATATATATTTTATATACATCCTGTTTTATGCTTTAAATTTGGCAATAAATCACATTCAACAAGCTGTTTCAATAGGATATAACAAAATTTAAAATGACTGGGCAAACATTTATTTGAAATACTCTGAAGTTAGAGCATGAATTGGACACTGGGTGGCTGCAGCATCAGTTAGTTAGCATGGCTTATTTTCCATACTCTAAATCTGACAACAGCCCCCATATTTCCACAGCTGTACCCACCTAGCTTTCCAGGATTAGCACTTAAGGCTAGTTAAGATGACAAGAGATGGCCGAGATCTACAGCATAGGTAGCTAGTGTATTTATAGGCATACTTTCAGGTGGAAGAGCTTGTATAAGATGGTGTCATATTTGTCTAGTAGTATAGCTATATTGCCCATTTGTTCCACATTGGAGTGGCTACAGTGCAATAATTAAAAGAAGAACTAATGAAACCAGTGAAGAGTGGGATGCTCTGGTTCAGAATGGATCATTTTTACACATATACATACAATTTTACTGTACAACTATTGATATTGTACTTTACTATATTTTTTTAACGTTAGAAATCAGTTGGATTGCAGCAGAGGATAAATGTAACTAATAAGACTTTTTTCTTTTTCATATTCTTTAGCACAGCCATTTTTTTCCTCGGTGTTTGTCCTTGGGGTCCCAAGGATTGTTCTGCAAGTCCTGATTTGGTCTGTTTGTTTTGCAGCATCAGCATCCCTGCATCATCAGTTTACTATGATTTTGAGAGAAAAAAGGGAAGATTTTAGTACCTTGAAGCAAATAACATGCAGCAATTCTAACAGAACATTTTATCTTATGACTAATTAGCAAGCTGCTTAAAAGTTTAGAAAAGTTCTGATGTTCTTACCACCCACATAACTACATTCAATTCATTAAAATACATTTTAAATAAAAGAATTGCTCCAGGAGTGAATGCCTGTTCCATGACTGTACCATCTTCCTTGGTTATTGGCATCTGCTGCAATCTCTAGAGAGTCTGCATTAAGTGCCATATTCAGTTCAGAAGTTAAAAATCTCGTTTTGGCATGGATCCCTTTCAGAGCTTAATGAAACCTATGGACTTCTTAGAAATATGCATTTAAACGCATACAAATAAACTAAAATAAATGCAAAAAATAAAATAAAATGCATAGATCAAATGTATTATGAAGAAAATCAATCAACACTGACTTAAAAGGCACGTGCGTATATGTGTGTACACATTGATAATTTCAGAAGATATTTTAATGGAAATACTGCATACATATTTTAGAGTAAGATTCCTAATTGCAAGGGATGGAATAAGAACTGAGCCATCAATCTACAAAGTAAGTTTGTCATTTTATGGATTCATCTTGACCAAGTGGATCAGCAGAATTGACCTTTGTATTTTGCCATGGTGTAGTAGAAAGTAGTGTTAACAAATCAGTTCCTCTGGTCTCGTCAGTGTGGAGAGTCAGGATTGCTAAGAGAGCAATTAAGAGATTGTAAGGAGCTATTAAGAAAGAAAAGGAAATTGACACAGAACTGGAATCAGCTAATTTTAACAGAAGAATTGAACAATTAGGTAGTATCACAGTGAATAATAGTAAGAATTCACAGGACAAAATGGAAAGTATGCAACAGATATGGGTGGAAAGGACTTAGTTCAACAGGATGTAAGGTGCACTTCTGATTAGATTTCAGATTCCATTAATAAATTAGGCCCTGATCAACCCTTCAGTTTATTAATTGATTGCACAATTAAAATGTGGCAAGAGTCCTGGATGAGATAATCTAATTTCAAAAAGAACTGTTGGAATTGCATGATAGTCACCAGTTTAGCCATGCTCTTTACAAACACTGATGAAACAGCACTTAATCCTAATGATTGGAATCTATCACTAATTTGGGTAAGGCCAGCAAAGCTAGCAAGATTTTGGAAGACTATTCCATAAAATGGAAAATATAGAACAACCAAATTCTTCCTGACAGAGCCAAATTACAATCTGAAAAGTTGAAGGGTAAAGTGGAAGTGGAATAACTTTTTTTAAAAAAAATCCTTACTATGGATTAAAACTTCTCAGGTATAGAAAAATAAGCATTGAGAAGAATGTGTGTGCATACATATTTACACACATTTGCAGTCAAGATGTGAAACTAAGAAAAATATAATGGAAAAAGGGATTCTCTCATGAAAACCAGGACACAGAAAGAGGGGAAGAGAAAAAGACAGCTTCTTTAAGTAAGTTAGGAGAAATTAGAACAAGAGAAATCATTTTAGGAGAAGCAAAATAAAGAAAAGGCAGCAAGCAAGTATGATAAAGAAAAGCAGAGTGGGAGAAGAAGAGAGAAAAAATTGTCCGTAAACAAGCGAGCAATAAAGGATGGATGTACTTCTGGTTCAAATCCATTTTAGCTAGATGAAGAGATGACAGTAATCTGAAAATGAAGCTTTTATGCTTGTTTAAGTCCACTTCTTGAATGTTCTGATCCCATTTTATCTTACTCCAGCTAGCAAGTGCTTGTATGATCAATAACAAATGAAGAGTCTCTGGCAATACTTTTTTTTAATTGAAGCAGTAGTCACATGATTTGTGCATCTAGCTTTCTAGAGTATTGACAGAATAAATTTCAGTGGTCATCTGCCCAAAATTTTTTGCTTGTGCAAATAAACATCACATTTGATAATTCATTATCAAGGACCAAAGATCAGTTCAAAGATAAATAATGTGCTGATATGTTAAAGGAACAGCACTGTCTGATATGACAGGGTGCCCTCTTAGAACCAGCACCTGATCTAAGGAAATGTTTTAGAAATGCCCTTAAGCCCACCCTCTGGGTGAACTGTTCTCTTGTTTCTCAACAAAATCAAACACAACACAGGACCTGTTTTGGCTTTTAATAATATCATAAGTTAAAAGAAAAGATGCCAAGTCCTTTTATTATTATATTCCATCCAACCCATCTTCTGAGTGGAGAAGAGGGACAGATCTAGAAAAGATGCCACACTGAAGAGTCCAGGTAATGGACAGGAAATATTTTGAAATAAAGACCACACACTGTAAATTTTTAAATTTCATGACCAGGCTAACCTACATTTTATTTAATGCAAATTACAGTACCAGTTAACTATTTCTGAACCAAGTCACACAGAACATAATGTATTTACAAAGGAGCCGAAGGGAGGAGATAAAATAATGAACATTAAGCATACATACCACAAAAAGTTTATACTTAAAATGAAAAAGTAATCAGTCACAGAGGCATTCAAGTAGTAATAACGTTATACATGTTTTGCTTCTTTGAATCAAGACAGCTTTGCGTGTGTATGCAATAGTTTGTATACAACCCACAGTCCATTATATATATATATTTAGAACTCTGCTTTTAAGATGAAAGTGATCACGTTAATTGTGTGTACAAGCCCAAGTGATCAGCAACATAGTAACAAATGCAAATTTTACAAGCAAGCATTATTATTTATATATATAAATGGTTTTTTGTGGTTTTTTCCCAAAAAACCAAGAACAAACAACACTAGGAAGAGACATATCTCAAGCTAACCCTTTAGGTACCAGTCATTTTGCTTTTATTGCCTTGTTGCAAAATGAAGCAAGGAATTAGTTCCTGTAGAAATATTAGGAATTAAAAGGAGTTCTGATGAGCACATTTGAAAAATATCAGTCCTGGGCTAGACAACAAACTGTGCTTTTTATTACTGGCTTTGATCTCTAGAGGCGAAGATATTTAATGGAGAAAAATGCTGATAACATTTTTAATTTGGGATTGTTTCAAATTAACACTAATTACAGACATCAACTATTTCTTGGCTTATTCATAGAAGGAAGCTTGTTCAAGCACCAGCTAGATGACATTAAAATAATCTGTTTAAAAAAATCCATAACATTGTTTGAAAGGACATACTTCAAAATTAAGATTACTAGTGCCTTTTTCCTGATTTTCAGTCAATGACACAGAGAATATCATTAATGCCATTTTAGGATTATGCACAACTGCAACACAGACTAAGCATAGATTGAGAGACTATACGGTACTTCATTTAAAACAAACCATAAAATTTAAATTCCGAGTGGACTGTCAGAAACAAAATACTTTCATTGACCTTATGTCACCAGAAAAATGGCATCCTCTGTCTTACTGGAATGAACAGAAGATGGTTACAAAAAGCTTTTAAAAAAGCAACCTTTGGTTTGATAAAAAGTTCAGCATTTTGCCATTAAAAAAAACCTCATGTAGAATATTAACAAGTTGAATATATATGAGCAGAGTTTTAAAATCAAGGCCCTTGTGCTGAGCACAAAAAATAACGTTCATAAAAAAAATTGGCAAGTAAATGAGAACGGAGGTGCTAATCTACGTTAATAGACACTTAATACCACAACTTTCTTTCTGTCAAAAAAGGCTTGCAAGATTTTTAGATCTAAAATATACAGGTGTATATATGTGATCCCAGTTCTTCCCTCCCCGGTTACAGTTGCTTACTTATTTTACAGTCTCCAATTCTGTCTCTGAATGAACAACATGGCCAAGTAAAAGCTCTAAGCAGCAGTGATCCAATAAGACCTACTGAAGAACATATTGGGCAAGAATCTGTAAAAGATAAATCTGTCATTTTAGATACCAAGATGTTATCTATATAATGAAACTGATTACCGTGGGGATATGTTTAAATAAGTGAGCAAAAATACTGGGAAAATGGTGGCTATTCTGATGCTGCTGAGCCGTAACTCGTTGCTATCGATTCAGCAGGACGAGCACAGCCATGATGTTCGGACGCATTTTCTTTTAATGCTGCTACTGACCATGAAATGGCTGAAAAAAGGAAAGCCTATCTGCACATATGAGGCATCTGTTACAAAAAGGAAGAAAAAAAATCATGGAAGCAAAGGCACTCCAAACTATATAGATACACTATACATTGCTAGAGTTATTGTTACAATAATACAGGCCAGTTATCTACTGTACATAGTTAGAATTATATGGCTTTAAAAAGCTTGTCTACATTTTGTCTGATTATTAAAACAAATTAACTGCCCTGAATGGTAACATTTGTTCATTAATAACAGTTCCTGTGTCCACGTATTTACATATAAAGCAATACAACTTAAAAGTTTAAGAACTAATGTACAAACTTGAATTTGGTGAGGAGCTTTTGTCAGTTTATTTACAAAAAATGATACTGAAACACCTGGATCTAGATTTATATAAAATTTTGCTTGCAGTTCTGCCATGATCCTTAGGAAAAAAAAATCAGGATCCTCGTTTTTACACACACACACACACACACACACACACACACTAAAAAAAGTGTTAAAGCTTTTAATTATTCTCTCCTATTATTTAAACCAATTAAATAATACAAAACCTCCTAAGATCTCCTCTTTCTGAATTCAGACCACAAAACTAAGCTTTGACTATGATGTCTGCACATTCAACATGGAAGATGCCGGTGGGCTCAA
Organism: Ptyas mucosa; assembly: GCA_012654045.1. Classification (NCBI taxonomy): domain Eukaryota; kingdom Metazoa; phylum Chordata; class Lepidosauria; order Squamata; family Colubridae; genus Ptyas; species Ptyas mucosa. The sequence goes on along the minus strand of WNWU01000064.1, from coordinate 5,480,248 downwards.
GCCATTTCAGCAAGAGAGTCTTCCAGGCCTCCCATCCATTATGGATTCTTTTCTAGTCAGCTTTAGTTTTTGAAAGATAGCTTCCTGACTCGTGGCTCTTAAAAATAGTTTAAGTTATGATTTGTGTGGTCTTTAAAGTCATCTGATTTTTTTTAGAGAAGCCACCACTCTTTTCTGAGCATGCCCCATTCTCCATTTGTGACCCTACTTCTCTTCTCTCAATGACTTCATGCCTAACAAATGAATATAAACTACTTGCTCTCCTTGGTCCAATTCTAATTTCAAAAGGTTCACCAATGAAAGATATTGCAAGGTAACGTGAATCTGATGTAAAGCCAAATAAGTACAGCTATCAAATCAAAGAGGAAGCCAGTCACAAGATTCCATGCATTAGTAATGACATTCTTTCTCAAACTGTTTCAAGGCATATTACTTTCATGTCACAGAGACCTTTGGCCACAATTTAACTGTCCAGAACAAAGACATAGGAAACAGGCATTTCTGCTTCTGGATGTAAAAAATAAAAGGTAGCGCTATGTATATGCATGAATGCTTATGTGTACATGTATATAACACAACACACACACACACACACACACATCTGGAGCAAGTAATCTATTTGCCTACAGATTTAATATTCTCCATTGTGACAAAAACAACTTCTGAAAACCAGTAAACAAAGGTTAGAAAAGAAGAGGCTGAAAAAGGTGAATTTAAATATAAACCAGGATAAATCTACTTGTTAAATAAATCTAACAACTTAAAAACACTGTATGCTATGAAAATAGTATGTCCATTCACATTATATCCTTGCATCTTTTCCCCAGTGTTCTTCTTCAAGAAAGAAATTAGAATCAAAATGAATGAACAGAATGCAGGAGGATTTTTCTATTTTTTGCACATGGAGGGATATGCACATCTACTCCCATCTACTGAGGTGTGGATATGATTAGTCATGCTTTCTTCTATGCTTTCCAGATTTTTTAAATATCCAACTCCTAAAATATTGGGATAGGTACATTCAAGCCAATAGTGTATGTCTGCAGAATTCTTCAGAGGCTAATGAAATTTAAGGTGATTTGTTCCTTATTATTTCAAGCTTTTTTCCCCACACTGTAACTTCCCTCCTCCTTCATAGTTCCCTTTGGCAACTCAGCATATTGTAGCACTTCATCTTGTTCTTCTTCCTCATCTAACACGAAGACATTTAATTCCAGCAAATAATACTCAAGATGAGCAACTTGTTAAACTCCTAACCAAATTCAAGTTGTGCACTACACCAAAAATTGAAACATCACTTAAAAATACAAGGCTTCAGCAGAATGAGGGGTTTCTTTCTTTCCTTTTTTCTGATGATGGCGGTGATTGTTGGAGGGCGTCAGATAAGATTCCTGATTCTAAAGTACACAACAGCAATTATCTGAAATTAGAAGATTGTCATGGGAAGAGAAATTGGTGTTCTAATAATCCATTTCCCTTTTCCCACCCCACTTATTCCCCTGCCCCAAAGAGCCTGCAGAGTGAGCATACAATGAAACTGGTTTTTTACAAGGTTAAATAAGAACAACAATTTTTAAAAATCCAACACTATAATGAACAGTTTTTCCCCTTCTTTTTACATTTTCTTTCCAAATATGACCAGTATTGCTGAGTAAGACTCAAAATTACTGGTGATTGTTCCTGTACAAGCTGCTGCTTGAGATCAGTTCAGGTGGAGTTGGAAGCTGATGTTGAAGCTACATTATTGGTCTGAACTCGATCACCTGCACTGGCATCTGCAAATATCAGAAAAAAATATTAAAGAGATGGTTACATGTCAATAATATGAAATTTTATGGACAAGTTTCTATTCTGCCTTTTGTCCCTGGAAGGATAAATGAACTAGGGAAAGACCCAAATTTGTTATCTAGAAATGGTGTATTCCAGAGAGAATGGCATCTTTGGCACCAGAGGTTATATTTCAGAATGTTTTTCATCTGCTGTTGATAGATAGATAGATAGATAGATAGATAGACAGACAGACAGACAGACAGACAGACAGACAGAACAAACTTCATATGTAGTATTATGTTTAATTACTTCACATAATGAGTTCATAATCAGACCATGAGTTGTTAAAGATTTGGTCTGTAATCTGCCTAGTGAGAGGATGAGCACAATTTAATTCTACAAATGAAGCTAATATTGTCAGATGTAGAGGAGAAATGTTAGACATTAAAAACTTGCCATGCTTCCTACCTTTGCTAAATGTTGAGTTTTTTTCAACTTTTTTTGAATTGGTATTACAGACAATTATTACACAAGGAAAACTATTCAGCAAGAGAGAAAAGGCATGGTCTCATTTCTCTGTGACAAGGTAATTTTTCAGCAGGCTCACAGAATGATTTTTTAACAAAGGATTGAAAAAGGAAAATCTGTTTGAGACACCCTAAGAAGGTAAACCAAAAATACTAATCAAATAGATGCCACATATTAACCAAATAAAGTAACAGAGAAATATTCACCAACTTTGCCCCATGTACACGAAGGCTGGGAAAATAATTAATTGTCCAAAGTAGATAGTGAATAAGAAAGTAAAGTGGGTTTTAACAGTCTGTCTAGCTGCTAATCTGCTTGCCATCTGGAAAAACTGAGAAAGATAATCAAGAAACTCAAGATACAGGTAAATTATGCTGATTTTCATTGGGCTTTTGGTTTGACTATAGTAGTGAAACCACTTGAGTCACTTTGATGTATTTATTACCTCTACTGGAGAGAGATACAGAGGGTAAAGTGCTTATCCATTTTCTCCTTGATGAGTTTTAATACTGCTTGAATCAACAGCTTCATTATCCTGTTGTTTCTGGGCTCAGTTTAGAGTTGCCTTTGGACTTCACAGTCCTAAATGGCAAAGTAGGCAAGTATATGAAATACTTAGAAACACGTTTTTTGTGAAACATGATTTACTGGACTTCTTGTCATAGTTGATAGCCACAGATAAAACAGCTCTGGAAGAGAACACATTAAGTGTATATCACAGGTGTCAAAGGCCCGCAGGTCACCTCCGGCCCGTGGGGTGCTTAAATCTGGCCAGCGGGATCGACCTGGAAATACCAAACGACCAGCCAATGGCCCATTTTTTGGCCTCCACAACCTCCTTCAGCACTCCGCTGGCCGAAAACGGGCTGCATGGGGGCCTCGCGGAGCCATTTTCATCCAGCAGAATGCTGCAGGAGGACTGGATTACAATTATGTGGCCTCAAGTAAGTGCCTGATCTGGATAGAAAACAAGCAACATCCTATGTTAATACTACAGTTTAATGCCAGATTTTACATACTGTAGGTCCATTTAATCTACAATCAACAATCTATAATTGACAGCCATTTCTATTTACTATCCTGGAAATTTATCTCTGCTGTTAGATCTTGTATTATCATGTTATTTATGCTATTGTATTTTTATTATTAGTTGAATAATAAAAATACAATAGTATAAATAGTTTTTCTGCCTGGAAAAGCAATTTACTATTTAACAATGGGGTATAAATTTAGAAATAAAAAGTTTAGTGGAGTATGAAGAATAATAAATGTTTGCCAGTAATATCTGATACAAGAGATAGGAAAATGGTTATAGAAAAGAACTGTGGAAAGAAAGAAAGAAAGGGAAAAATGTATCTTGAGCCTGTGTTAAACGCCCACTATGGCCACGCCCACCCCAGGCCACATTACCACCACCACCCCAGCCCTCTGAGGTCAAACACAACCCTGATGCAGCCCTCAATGAAATCGAGTTTGACACCCCAGGTGTATATCAATGGTTATTAGTGGTGGCAACCCCCCCCCCCCCACTTCCAGAGATTTGCAAATTATTTGACTCGTGTGTATAATGGTATGTGGGAATAACCTTGGTTCACAGGGCAATGAGACATGGACAAAGGAATGGTCAGATAAAAGGCAATTTAGCCTGCAGTGGGATTGTAAGTGGGCAATTGGCTGAGAAGAGACTCTCCCTGGTTCCTTAAGTAAAGTAGAATTAGTTCATCTGGTTGGGTTTCCTGTTTGTTCATCAGGCTGACATTGGAAGAGGTTCCCTTGAGTGAAACTGAACTCCTGGTGACTTCATGAACATGTCCATATAGTTTTCTCAGTAGCATGATGCCTTCTCCCAGACAAGTCTTTTGCCTTTTAGGCTAATTCATTCAGGATAAATTGCCTTTATATTCTGTTAAAACACTATGACTACGTAGGACCTTCTATTCTTTTTCCTCCCATTCCAAGTCTCACAAATGGTTTTCTTTTGTTGAATAAGTTTGACTAATCATTAAAAACTGGCAGAATAAATATTCGCTCATTTTAGTGGGTTTTTAGGAGCCAATTATGAAATCCATTCTTTATATCTCCCAAGTCCTGCTATGCCTCCCCACAGTGGCAGGGCAGTGTATGTGCGTCCATTTCCAGTTGCTCAGTTAAAACAAATAGGCTCTTTTAGGAATATAGAAAAATGCTGTGCAGGGATATCACTTGAGTATCAATAGCAAAGGCATCCTTCATATTGCATGGAAGAAAGTCACTCCTGTATTTTACTATGAAAACCAAGACCCTGATGGTCCCTTGGGGTCAAGAAAAAGGAAGAATGAGAAGAGAAACCCATGGGAATGACATTCACCCGTGTGGGCCATGGTAACCGATGGTAAGAGACCCAAGTGGAGCTGGAGAAACCAGATGAAGAATCAAGTGCAGGCGAACTGGAGTGAGAGGACTGGATGCTGGAGCAAGCCGTAAGTTCCTGAGGGGATCTTTTGGTATTCAAAGCTCGAGAAGCCCTAACCCTGGGGGCACATCCTGCTGATCAGCCAACTCCAGCCCCGGCAAGCAAGGGGCAACTACCTCTGCCACTGCAATGGCTGTGGCAGCGAGACCCTCAGCAACTGCAACCATCAAGCTGGAAAGGACACAAGACACCAGCCCTGGGAGTAAAGTTCAACAGAGACCCCAAGCAATTGGAGTTCTTCCTGGCACAAGTTTGGACATACATGCAATGGTATGGTCTAGAAATAGCCACTGAAGGACTAAGGTGCGATGCATGACCATGGCGTTAGAGGGGTTTTAATTTTTTTTAATTTGATTTATATAACAGCTGAATGGATGGCACCCTCCACAACAATGACGCCCTGGAGCTGAGAAACTTTGACCACTTCATGGCTGCATTTCAGAAATGCTTTGAACACCCTCTAGCCCAGAGGCCTTCAAACTTGGCAGCTTTAAGACTTGTGGACTACAACTCCCAGAATTCTCCAACCAGCCAACCAGTTTCGTGACCTGGTCTGTCAACGGCTAGAAGACATCTTGATTGGATGCTTCCGAGACAGAGTAAGTGATGAGGTCTACAACACCTGCATTTCTAGAGCGTGACCCCACCCCCACCCCCCAATGGCTGGTACGTGCTAGCAGAGGAAGTGGAAATCGACCTGGCTCAATCCAAATACTGGCTGAGCTGTGGATGGCGAAGATCCCCTCCTGAAAAGAAAGAAGCCCCAAAACTAGTGCCCAGGCCACTGGTTTCTTCAGGTATGGGAAGGAGGGTTGTCCAGCTGCTTCAGTTGTGAGACGGAGGAGCACTGATCTGTCGACTGCTGAGCTGCACACCTAGCCCAGAAGGCGACTTAGGGCCTGCCCCAAAACCAGCAAAACCACACCAGTAAGCTCTTGAAACCGTCATGAAGGGAGTAGAAGTCATAGAGTTCACCCCATCCCCCAATGAAGGCAGGAGTACTCCGACTGACCCGGTCAGTAGCCCAGTGGATAGCGAGTCGGACTACAAGATGATCCTTTGGCAAGTCACCCAGTCAACCCAGTGACCATCCCCATAGAACCTGTGGTTTAATCCTTGGAGCAAAAAGGGACTCCTGGACTCGGGGTGCACCAGATGCCTGGTCAATCCTGCCCTTGTCAAGAAACTGGGTGTGAGACTCAAACAGCTTAAAGTGCCCATAGCTTTTTGCCAGATGGATGGCTCAGTGGCGGAGCATCCCAATGACATTTGTTACTGAACCAATAGAGATGAGGATGTATGTACACACAGAGACCTTGAGTTTCATTGTAGCCCCTGGAATGGAAAGGACTGGCTTCGCTCCTGAAACGGAACCCTTATGTGAACTGGAAGAGGTGGCTGCTAAAGATCCAGCAAGCCAGTTGTGAAGGGGAAGGGGAAAAACCTACCCGAAGCTGCCCCAGTACTTTTTAGGAAAAAGAAGGATGGGTCCCTTCATCTATGCATGGACTATCATGGGCTCAATGTGGTGTGTGTGGAAAACATTTACCCACTCCCCCTCATGAAGGAAATGGCGAAGAGAAAGATCTTCACCAAGTTGGATTTGCAGGAGGCGTACTACCAAGTGAGGATCAAAGCAGGGGATGAGTGGAAAACAGATTTCAATTGCCCCTCAGAGGCTTCCAATTCCAGGTCTTTCCTTTTGGACTGCAAGGGCCCCCTGCTGTGTTTATGCAACTAATAAACAAAGTGCTGCATGAACACCTGTAAAAGGAAGTGTTAGTTTACCTGGTGACATTTTAATCTATACTGATACAATGTCAGAACACTTAAAACTAGTCAGAGCTGTGCTCAAGAAGCTTCAAGTGGCCAAGCTAGCCAAGCTATCCAAATGCAAATTCCACCAGAGTAAAGTTGACTTTCTACCGTATCTCCCACAAGGTGATAGAAATTTACCCCAAAAAGGTACAAGCAGTGCTAGAGTGGACTCTTCCCCACACCTGGAAGCAACTACAAAACCTCCTCGGATTTGCCAACTTGTATCACCAGTTCATCCTCTTGTTTGCCCAGATAGCCCTCCCCATCACCAACCTGCTAAAGACAAAAGGGTAGGAGAAATTGAAACCCAGCCAGCTGCTTAAATAGACTATGGAATGCCAGGCTGCATTCTAAAAGCTTAAGCGTTTTTTTGCAGCAAAGTCAATGCTAAAGCACTCAGACCCCATAAGAAGCAGGAACATGGAAAAGCTCAATTCATGGTGAACGACAAAATTGACTACGCAAGAACACCTTATATATCAGTGAATTGAAATGGATTTTAGAAGAAGTAATTGAGCAAATAATATCAATTTAGTGGAGAATCCTTCAATATAAGACTTCCATCCTTCTAAGGTAGGTAAAATGAGGACCCAGACTGTGGGGGCAATAAGCTGACTTTGTATAAATATACAAAAAGTATGAAGGCTATTGCTTAACGGATTGTAAGCCGCCCTGAGTCTCCGGAGAAGGGCGGCATATAAATCAAATAAAAAATCAAATTAAAAAAAATTAATGATTATCCACACTTTTGCTCTAATCATTGAGGAAGAAGGTTTAATATTCAAGTTCAATTTGAAATCAACAGAACCTGCAAGCAAGATAATTTGCCTGTGGTTTGTGACTAGAATGCTCTCAGGCACAAGAAACCAAGACACTGTGAGCTGATCAAAGTTACTTCTTTATTTGTTGCCTGTCTGTTTATGAGAATATTGCCAGACTGACTGAATTCTCTTGGGAATGATCAGATAAGGTTTCAGGGATTTAGGAGAGATAATATCTGCTGCTGCTATGCAGCATAGTCATTCTATGCAAGGATTCTAAGATCAGACCCCTCTTCCTACCTCTCCCTAAACTAGCTGGAGATTCCATTATAAATGCTGAAGTTTGAAGGAGGAGTCTATAGTTAGGCCGTATGGCCTAGGAAACAGAAATGAAGCATGAAAAGGGCTTATCAGTTTCTGCCAATCCAATTGCTTCTTTATTGCTAACACATTCTTCAAACAATCTACTCTATATTAATGGACCTCTCCAAATCCAATTAGGTCCTTGGATGAAAATCCTAAAGGGGAAAACACCTCAAGAAACTTGGGAAACTCTGAAAAATATGATCATAAAAGCCTAGACCAGCACAATACCTCTGAGAAAGAAAAACAAGAAATCCAAGAAGAAACCAGCATGGCTGCACAAAGATACCTCTGCTAAACTAAATGACAAAAAAGACAAGTACAAAAAAATGGAAGGAGGGACACATAATTAATTATCAGCAGATAACCAAAATCTGCAAAGATGAAGTCAGGAATGCAAAGTCTCAGAATAAAGAAAGACTTGTGATAATAGTCCAAGATAATAAAAAAAAGTTTTTTCCAACATATAAATAACAAGAAAAAAAATCAAGGAAACAGTCGGTCCACTAAAGAGAGAAGATGGTAAGGAAGTAACAGGCAACAGTGAGAAAGCAGAGTTGCTTAACTCATTCTTTGCATCACAAACTCATTCACGCAAAAAGAAACTATAGCCCAACATACCAAAAACATAACTGTAAAAGACAGACTAGAAATAAAAGTTAAAATAAGCAAAAAAATTAGTAAGAGAACACATGTCTGATCTTGATAAGTACAAATCACTGGGACCTGATGGATTACATCCCAGAGTTCTAAAGGAATTGGCAGATGTTGTCTCAGAATCATTGTACCATATCTTTCCATAATCTTGGAGCATCAGGGTACCAGAGGACTGGAAAAGAGCTGATGTGATTCCCATCTTTAAAAAAGGGGAAAAAACAGACCCAGGAAACTACAGACCAATCAGCCTAACATCAATACCTGGGAAGATACTGGAAAAGATAATTTAAAAAAAACAGATCTGCCAACATCTAGAAACGAGTAAAGTAATAACTAGCAGTCTCTGCATGGGTTCATTAAAAACAGATCATGCCAAACCAATCTTATTTTGTTCTTCAACATGATGACTAAATTAGTAGACCAGCAAAATACTGTGGACATAATATAGTTAGACTTCAACAAGGCACAACCTACTTCTTGGTAAGCTATAAAAAAGTGGGATAGATAGCATCACTACCAGATGGATTCGTAACTGGCTGACAAACCATACTCAACGAGTAGTCCTTAATAGGTCTACGTCTACATGGAGGGAAGTAAGCAATGGGGTACACCACAAGGTTCCGTCTTAGGGCCAAGTACTTTTCAATATCTTCATAAACGACTTAGATGAGGGAATAGGAGGGGAACTTGGCAAACTTGCAGATGGTACTAACCTGGCAGGAATAGTAAACAGCCTAGAACCATGATGGCAAACCTATGGCACCTGTTGCTCTTCTGGGTTCCGTCACGCTGGCCAGTTGGCCTTCATGTGCGCGGGAGCACCAGAAACTGGAAGAGCAACTGCTCAGTGCACATGCACACACCGGGAAGATGAACCTTTGGTTTCCAGCACGCGCATGCACATCGGTCAACTTGTCTTTGTGTGCACATACATGCCAGAAACCGGAAGACCAGGTGGCCAGTGTACATGCATGTGCCAGAAACCGGAAGAGCAGCCGCCTGGCGTGCACATGGGCACTGGGTGGCTGCTCTTCTGATTTCTGGCACACACACGTGCGTGAGCATGCTCCCGTTACAATAGTTAGTGCCAAAAAGGTTTGCCAAGACTGGAATAGATGGTGCATGGCTCAATGGTAGTAACTGTGAGAGGGATTAAGTCCTAGTAGACCACCTAATGTGGTCCACCAGCTAATGTGGACCACCAGCAATGTATTGCAGTTGCCCCAAAAGCCAATGATGTCCTAGGCTGCATCAACAGAGTGATAATATTAAGATCAATCTATATTGCACTAGTGAGGTCACACTCAGAATATTGTATCCAGTTCTGGTTGCCATAATACAAAAAAGATGCTGAGATCCTAAAAAGAGTGCAGAGAAGAGCAACAAAGCTGATAAAGGGTCTGGAGGCTAAACCACATGGTAAATAGTTAAGGGAACTAGGCATGTTTAGTCTATCGAAGAGAAGGATTAGGGGTGACATGATAGCTGTCTTCCAGTACTTGAGGGGCTGTCACAGAGAAGAGGGGCACAACCTGTTCTCCAAAGCACCTGAGGGCAGGACAAGAAGTAATGGGTGGAAGATCATTAAAGAGAGAGCTAACCAAGAACTAAGGGGAAATTTCCTGACAGTGAGATCAATTAATCAGTGGAACAGCCTGTCTTCAGAACTTTTCAAGAAGAGATTTGATAATTACTTGTCTGGATGGTAGAGGGTCTCTTCGAGCAGGGGTTAGGCTAGAAGACCTCCAAGGTTCATTCCAGCCATGTTATTCTATGTTATATTATCTGATTTTGTTTTTTGTTTCTCAGTTTTCTGTACTCTTTCTCAAATTTATCCATAGCAACTGCTTTACTATCGTTCTGCACTTCTTCTGGTTCCCAATCAATGAGGTTCAGGATATGAGTGATTCCTGATTTTTTTTTTTTAAATGCTGGATCATATACTCAAGATTATAATCATGGAAACTGGTTGGCTTTGTTCTTCCACTTTACTTGGAACTTGTTATGAACAGTTTGTGATTTGTTCATGTTATGTTCTTGATCATATTTTGGTGTCGTAACTGACCTCTCTTCCAACTCCTTGTACCAATTAAACTCAATTTTACTTTCTTGTGCTCCATTTAGATTTAGATTCAGATTAACAGAGTTGGAAGGGACTTGGCCAGGGGATCCAACCCCCCACCCAAGCAGGAGACCCTATTCTATACCTGAGTATGCATTTGATTTTTTTCTGTCTAGGTGTAGGATCTTACTTTTTTCACCATTGAACTGAAAGTTGTTGGATATGCTCATGTTGTCAAGATCCTTCTGAATCTTGAATATTTTAAAGTGTTGGCAATTCTTCCTGGCTAGGTGGCTGCAAATTTGATGAGCTCCCCTTCTATCCCCTCATCTAGATCGTTTATGAAGATGTTGAAGAGTACTGGCCTAAGACAGAGACTTGAGATACCCCAATGCATGCTTCCCTCCATATAGATCAGTGGTTCCCAACTTTTTTTGGGCCATGCCCCATCTAAAATCCTGATGCCCCCCCCCCCTTAACATATAATTCTTATTTTACTCAAAAAGTGAACTCTACTCACGCAGAGAAAGCCTAAAAGGCCATTAACATGGTTTAAACAAGGTTCAAATTGCCCCCATTAAAAATCAAATTGCCCCCCTGTGGGGCGTGGGCCCCACGTTGGGAACCACTGATGTACATGTAGTTCCACTGAGGAGCCCACATTCAGTGCAACTGGTCAGTCACTTGTAAATCCATCTAATGGTGATGCTTTCTATTCCACATTTTTCTATCTTATCAAGAAGTAGGTTGTGGTCTACTTTGTTAAATGCCTTACTGAAGTTTAACTAAACTATGTCCACAGCATTTCTTTGATCCAGTAATCTACTAAAAAGAAACAATGGATATAAAGCAAATCATAAAAAGGATGGTTTCCAGAAGAAACTTTAAAAAGTTTCAAAAGAGGTTGTATGTGACAAGCGCTATTATAATGACATTTCTAAAGACAATGTAAGATGGAGACGGACTTGGATAAATAATGAGTTTTCCAAAAGATCTCCAGAATATTTTGCCCCAGCCTGGCCTTTCAGTCTCCCAGTGGCCTTTTCAGGCCTCTCAAAATCAGCATGAACTTCTTGCTTCTTCTCATGTAGGGTTATGCATGTGAAATTGTGCAATGAACAGACGTTCCCTTTCTATGGTGTGTGTACGTGTATGTGTGCACATGCATGTGCATGTGTGTGTACGTATGCACAGAATTTCAGTACAGTCCTTTCATCTTTTTTTTTTCAGCCCTTTCATCTTGAAGGTATTTAAAATACCAATTTGAGGTTGAAACTTCCTTCTGAGTTTGGAGATCTTTTGGAAATTTCTGGAGAAGGTCTGTCTATGTGATCACCATGAGTTGACATTGACTTGATATCATGCATCAGTCAATCAATCAATTATTGATTCCAGAAAAAAGAAAAAAGGACTTATCTGTTTCTGAAAAGTAATTTCATAAAATAATTATTTTAATTTAGGAGGGGAAAATGGCTGTTATCTGCAAAATGACTTTCTTCTAAAGGTGCTTTAGCAGCAGAAAAAGCAGATTCTTTTTTTGAGAAGCAGAAATTACTGATTCAGAGGGTATGTCATCTGTTTTACCACTCGGCACATAATTTGAAGGTGTGCTAAAATCTTGTATACTATTACCATCTTAGGGATGAAACATATTTGTAGGAAGGCAGCTATTTCAGTTGAGTCTACTATATTAATGCAGTTAAGTAAATGACCTGATTTCTTCTTTCAATTATCCTTTTAACTGTCACGTCTATCTCATTGCTAAGTATATGAGAAGAACAAAATCTTACACTGGTCTTATACACTCAAACACTTCTTGAAATATTTTATATCCAGGTTACTGCTTAGCTTCTTTTATTATTGTGCCAAATATTATTGTTTATGTTTATATTGCTTCAGTCAGTAAAATTTCCAACAGAATTGTTGCTGCCGTTACAAAAGTCTCAAAAGAGTTGAATATTGAAGTCAGAAAAGACTCCATGGCTGTTGTTGCTAGAAGTACAATAGAATTAAAGAAGGGATGGGCCTTTTGGGGATCCTAAATTATACTGAGAAAAACTAGCCAACTGCTTTAATAAAAGCTTTTATACAAGAAATATATTGGAAAAGTTTATTTTATCCCTGTTCCCTTTGCTGAGGCTGCCTTATCTCTGTTTCTAAAATGTACAGTTAAAGTCCTTTTGCACTATGCCCTAACACAGAAAAACTACACCCAGGAAGGATAACATTTTGTTAAATAGTCTGAATAAATATTTTAGAGAGCTTTTTGTTATTAGCACTTAAAAGAACATTTTATAGCATTTAGCGTTGTTTTTGAAACAAAATAGTACCTACTAGAATTGTGTTTACAATTGCTTACTGTTGCCTACTTATTTTCACTTTTTCATAACTATTTTATAATTCATTAATGGTCCCAAGACCAATCACACAAAAAAGACCATACAATATAATAACTCTAAAAGGAAAATATAAAATGAGAACATTCTAGAAGATCAGCTATCAATTAATAACATGACGAAAGAACCAGATAGCGTCTAACCACTATAGCTATTGATAAAGAATTTTGCCACCTTTATAGAGGTTTCTGAACAGTGATCACCCAGGAGAAGGGTAATGACGTCTTGGTAACAATGGCAACTAAGAATTGTTAACAACTGGAAATATTAAACTTGATCACCACTGGGTGTACAATGAACACTTTAAAAGCACTTGTGAGATAGAGTCTATCTTTGTCAAGTCTGAACATCATGTTTTGCTTTTATATGGGAGGTTTATATATATACTAGTTGTTGTTCTAATAGGTTATGAATGAAAGTAAATAGTCTCTTATGTGGAGGCTATAAAATATTAAATAAGTATCTAGGGACAGTCCAGGGAGAAGGAACAATCATACTATAAAAGGATGGGAGACTTTGGCTCTGTCATTTTGGATATCTAGATCCCACAAACTCTGTTTCAGTTCAGTTTTAGCAGGTCTCAAAGCAGAACACAAGTTTTGTCATTTTAGGGTGGAAGATGCACTAGGAAGTCATTTGTTTAAGAACCACAATTGGTTTGGGCAAAAAGATCACTAAAAAAAATCACGAGAGAGGGAGGGGGAATAGAGAGGTTTAGGTTTAGGTTTAGGTTTTATTTGATTTATATACCACCCTGCTCCCAAAGGATTCAGGGCAGTGAACAGCCACAAGATAAAACACATAAATACAAAATTTAAAAGCAGAATAAAACCGAATTAAACAATTTGGCCGAAAACAGATTTAAAACACCCCAATAACTTAGGAACAGATTAAAATTTGCATTTTAAAAAGGGAAAAAATTAGGCCAGGCCAGCCTGATGGAATAAAAAGGTCTTGAGAGCACGGCGGAAGGTGCGTAGATCCGGGATCCTCTGTATTTCCGGGGGGAGCTCATTCCAGATAGTAGGTGCCCTCACAGAGAAGGCTCTCCCCCTGAGGGCCGCAGTCGACATTGTTTGGCCGACGGCACCCGGAGGAGACCCTCTCTATGAGAGCGTACCGGCCGGTGAGAGGCTACTGGTGGCAGCAGGCAGTCCCATAGATAACCAGGTCCTAAGCCATGGAGCACTCTAAAGGTGGTAACCAAGACCTTGAAGCGCACATGGAAGACCACCATGTCGCTCCCATAACCACCTGCGCAGTCACACTCTGTGCCAGTTGGAGCCTCCGGGTGCTCCTCAAGGGGAGCCCCATGTAGAGAGCGTTGCAGTAGTCCAGGCGGGAAGTGACAAGGGCATGAGTGACCGTGCGTAAGGAGTCCCGATCCAGAAAGGGACGCAACTGGCGAACCTGATGAAAAATCCTCCCGGTCACGGCCGTCAAATGCTCTTCTAAAGACAGCCGTGAATCCAGGAGGACGCCCAAGTTGCGAGCCCTCTCTGTGGGGGCCGGCGATTTGCCCCCAATAGTCAGTGATGGCACCAACTGACTATATCGGGACATCGGAAACCACAGCCACTCGGTCTTGGATGGGTGAAGCCTGAGCCTGTTTCTCCCCATCCAGATCCGCACAGCCTCCAGGCACCGGGACATCACTTCAAGGGCATCGTTGGGATGGTCCGGGGTGGAGATGTACAGCTGAGTATCATCAACGTACTGATGATACTTCACCCCGAAACCACAGATGATCTCGCCCAGCGGCCTTACATAAATGTTGAATAGAAGGGGCGAGAGGACCGACCCTTGTGGCACCCCACATGAGGCACCTCGGGGTCGACCTCTGTCCCCCTGCCAACACAGACTGCAATTGGTCGGAGAGAAAGGAGGAGAACCACTGCAACACAATGCCCCCCACCTGTAACTCTTCCAACCGGTGCAGCATGATACCATGGTCGATGGTATCAAAAGCCTCTGAGAGATCTAATAGGACCAGGACAGAGGAGCAACCCCTGTCCCGAGCCCTCCAGAGATCATCAACCAACACGACCAATGCCGTTTCCGTGCTGTACCCAGGCCTGAAGCCCGACTGGAACGGATCCAAATACACCATTTCATCCAGGTGCTGGGGGAGCTGTCGCGCAACCACACTCTCAACAACCTTCGCCACAAAGCGAAGGTTGGAGACTGGACGATAATTAGACAACACTGCCGGATCCAGGGAAGGCTTCTTGAGGAGAGGCCTCACCACCGCCTCTTTCAAGGTGGCGGGGAAGTCACCCTCACTCAGTGAAGCATTTATAATCCCCTGGAGCCAGCCTCGCATCTCCTCCCGAGAAGTCAGCACTAACCAGGAGGGACACGGGTCCAACAAACATGTGGTCGCATTTAGTCTACTCAGAATCCTGTCCATGTCGTCAGGAGTCACAGGATCAAACTCATCCCAGATAACATTCTCAAGACCTGCCTCAGTCATCCCCCCTGAAACTACCCAGTCGGAGTCCAGACCTTCCCAAATCTGAGTGATTTTGTCATGCAGATACTGTACAAAGTCCTTGGCTCTACCCTCCAAGGGGTCCTCCTGCACTTCCTGGTGGAGCAGGGAGCAGGTCACCCTAAACAGGGCGGCAGGGCGGTTATCTGATGATGCAATAAGAGCAGCAAAATAATTACGTTTTGCTGCTTTTATCGCCACTAGGTAATTCTTAATATGAGATCTTACCAGTGTCCGGTCAGATTCAGAGAGATTGGCCCTCCAACTACTCTCTAGACATCTTTTCCAGCGCTTCATCTCCCTTAGCTCCTCAGTGAACCAAGGAGCCAGATGAGATCGGCGCCGGGTCAGAGGCCGCAAAGGCATGACCCGATCCAGAGCTCCAGCGGCCGCCCTATCCCAGGCGGCCACTAGATCTCCAGTCGAGGCATGAGCCAGAGCCTCAGGGAATGGCCCAAGCTCCATCTGGAACCTGTCAGGCTCCATCAGGCGCCTGGGGCGGAACCATCTTACCGGCTCCGGCTCCCTGCGGCAAGGTGCAGCAGTTCAAAGGTCAAGGCGAAGGAGAGAGTGATCCGACCATGACAAGGGCTCAGTGACTATATCCCCTATCTCAAGATCACTCAACCACTGTCCAGAGACAAAAACCAGGTCCAACGTGTTTCCCCCCGTGTGGGTAGGGCCATGAATTAGCTGGGTCAGGTCCACAGCTGTCATGGAAGCCATGAACTCCCAAGCCACCTCAGACATCTCACCCACGGACGGCAGGTTGAAATCCCCCATGACCATAAGTCTAGGGGTGTCAACCGCCACCGCTGTGATAACATTGAGTAACTCGGGCAGGGCTGCTGCCATGTGGCAGGGAGCCAGGTACGTGATCAGCAAACCCATCTGTACCCCATGACCCCACTTCACAAGGAGGGACTCACAGCCGGCCGTCTGAGGAACGGTGGCCTCCCTCGGTTTAAGACCTTCTTTAATAATAACCGCTACCCACCCGCCCCTCCCCTGTGACCTCGGCTGATGGAATGCATGGAAACCTGGTGGGCACATTTCAACGAGAGGAACCCCACCCCCCTCCTGGCCCAACCAGGTCTCTGTAATACCTGCCAGGAGAGAGAGGGAGAGAGAGGATGTAAAGATTGTTGGTTGCTGCCACTTGATTTAGATAAAATTTTCTTGTTTCTTATGAAAAGCACAACAAGGCACAGGCGATGTTCTGATCATCCATTGTGCTTAGTTCTATGTCTGATTGTCTCAACTCAGATGGGAACTGGGAAGAGAGAGTGAGGCTGACACTGTGCACTTCTCCTTCACTTAAATCAGAATTATGCACCAGTCTCAATATCATCATCATAATGACTGCTCTTCAAAAGAGTAAAAATAAAGAAGTCCTGAAGTGATAAGTGAGTGACAAAGCACTAAACACGAATACACTGGGAGCTGTTGTCAGGAACCTGCACACAAGCAATTCGGGTCTAATAGTCACTTTTCATTGACCAAAGCAGCATTGAAACCCAGTATCTGCCTAGGTGAGTTAGCAGTCTTTTTTAGGAATGCACTGCTCACCTCCACAGTATGAAGATGGAACTAGAATAGGTGCCCCAAACTTTCCCTGCTTCACTATACGCTGGTCAGTTCACCACAACTAGTGGGGATCCCATCTTGGTGGTTGAACAAACATAAGATACCTCTCACCATTGTCCCTTGAACATGTTCATGCTTTTGGACAACACTAGGAGAACAGCTTTAGTTGCCAGAGAGTTTGCAAGATACAGTGCAGCCCTGAGTAAGACTCTTCTTCTCAACAAAGGTCAGCTGGCTGGAATTGAAGGAGGAATTGAAGGTACACTTTTTCCTGCAGTCATGGCAATGATGAGTGTTGTGATGCTGGAGTTGGGTTGGAAGTGGTTGACAGAAGTCATTTTGTTTGGAAACACTGCAGTTACCACTATAGCTATTCTGATCAGTGCCTATGTCTCCCACAATGATTAACCCCAAGAGAGAAATGTTCTATGAAGAATTAGATGCCCAACTCTCAGTTTGTTTGGCAACTTTAATGCAAACACAACCTCCTCATCAACAGCAACAACTTTCTGTTTGCCTACCATAACAAGACCTCCTGGATGCACCTTCACTCTAAGTTTGGCATTTTATTGATTATGTCATTGTCAGGAGAAAAGGAAGGCAGGATGTCAGAGTAACTAAGGACATATGTGGTGCTGACTGTTGGATAGGTCACAGGTTGTCTGAAAAATGAAGGTCCACATCAGACTCAAAAGATGATCAAAAGGAAGCAAGGCTATGAAAAGAATGAATCTAGTTAAGACTGAAGAATCCCAGCATGGCTTCAGCACTGGCTGAAGACTTAGTAATTAAGCTTGTTTACCTACATGTTTCTAGCTGTGCAAGTCTAGAGCTATCAGGACAACAATTCCAGTGTCTACTTGTTTGCCCAACATGTGGCAGGACATTCCATGCCCAAATTGGCCTGACCACTCATCTTTGGACACACCACACTTAGTTTTAATGGAACTAATGGTGCTGAGTCCTCATCTATGATGCTGGACAAACAACACTAAATCTGCATGTAATTTTCTAAACCTTTATATTAGAGATTTATGATTAATCTATAAAATGTATTGATTCAAGATTTAATAGTGGTATCAACACTGGGATGGTCAGCATTTGTGTCACTGAAGATTGTGGGTGGAAGAACTGCACACCAAGAAAAAAATATGGTAGATATAAATATGACCTCACCTGAGGCTGCTGTAGTATTGGTAGGAGTTGAAACAGCGGCTTGATTTCGAGCATGAGCAGGTATGAGGATTGAAGCCAGAGATGGATTGCTTGACAATTCTAGAAGGAAGTTGAAGAAAGATCATTTATAACAAAGCACAATTCAATTATCAAATTTAGCAGACCACCTGATGAAGGCAGCAATGTAAGGAAGCTCTATGAAAAGTTCTATGATAATCATTACTGCCTTGGAAAAATAGAGGAATAAGGTTAAATCCCACCAGTGCTGCCAAGTACACTGCTGTGAGGCATATGGGAAGGACAGAAGAATGTCAATACTGTTTCTAACACTTAAAAAAAATACTTTGCCTTTTTCTATCAAAACTGTAGATCATGTGCCACAATCTTTTTTTCAAAAAACTAAAACAGACAATCCATCATAAGCAAGAGACTAAAACAGGGGATGAGTAGAAAACAGATTTCAATTGCCCCTTAGGCTTCCAGTTCCCGATCCTCCCTTTTGGACTGCAAGGAGCCCCTGCTGTGTTTACGCAGCTAATAAACGAAGTGCTGCATGAACACCTGTAAAAGGAAGTGTTAGTTTACCTGAATGACATTTTAATCTATACTGACACAATACCAGAACACGTAAAACTAGTCAGAGCTGTGCTTAAGAAACTTCAAGCGCCCAAACTATATTCCAAGCTAAATGCAAATTCCACTAGAGTAAAATCTGTCTGGAGAGCCACTGACAAGCTGCATGGATAATTCTGACACAGACAAATCAATGATCTGACTTAGCATGATAGATTCTTTAAAAGCAGCTGTGCAGTTCAAGTGCCACTGGGGATCTACTAAAAAATATACATATTTTGGGGGGACTATAATGAAAAATGCTCAGGAGTGAAGAATTACTTTCACTTTTTGTACAAATTCTTCCAAACAGAACCGCATTAATAATAGTAAAGTCCTACACATACCTATTCAGAGGATTCTTGGCTTTTTGGCTAAGATCAAATCAGTGGTGGGTTGCTACTGTTTCACTCTGGATCAGATGAACCAATAGCGGTGGTAGCGGGAGGCTCCACCCACCTGCCTGGACGCTTCTGCACATGCGCAGAAGCATCGCCCATGAGCGAACCGGTAGCGACAGGTTTTGAAACCCGCTCCTGGATCAAATGTATACCTATTCAGATGCAACTTATTCCCAGCTATATAGGATTTTTAAAATGATTTTCCTACATTAATATATCAAAACATTTCTAATTAAGAAGTACTGCTTTTAGAAAAAGAAATATTATTTTTACTACTAAAAGTGGGCAGGAAAAATAATCTGAAAAAGGGTAGTTTCCCTTACAGTACTGAGAAGACACTACTTTAAAAATGTTTCCTATGACAGCAACAAAGGAACTATTTAGTTGGTTACTTCGTCTCTTCAGCAAGTTTGGGCTACAGACATGATTCCCAAAAATATGAAACCAAATAATGATTCTATTTAGCAGTATCAATACCATTTAGACTTACATACTGCTTCACAGTGTTTTATAGCTCTCTCTAAGCAGTTTACAGAATCAGCATATTGCCCCCAACAGCCTACGTCCTCATTTTACCAATCTTGGAAGGATGGAATGCTGAGTCAATCTTGAGCCTGGTGAGATTTGAACTGCCAAATTGCCGGCAGTCAGCAGAAGTAACCTGCAATACTGTATTCTAAGCATTGAGCCACCTCGGCTCTTTAACAATATTTAGCACTATTTGAAAATATATTTAATCCCACTGTGTGTATATGCTTCCTATTTTATATTTCAAAAATAATCTTAATTTTAAAAAATCGAGTATTCGGTGTTCTTATTCATGTAATTATTGCACTATGGACTATAACCTCATCTACATTCATTTATTAATAATTCATTTATTAATAATCAATTAGGAAATGACTTGCCAGCTGTGATAGAGATCATTTAGATTATGGATTCAATTACTTTTTACATCATTTGTCTCTATCAAGAATTAACTGGTTACACACACACAAACACAGACTCAAAATTTGCAAACATTTCCTTCTGTTCCAACCCTCTAGTCTATGCTATAGAAAGAGTATTTTGTTTTGAAGTGGCCAACACTTTATCCATCATTCACCCTAACTTCACTTGAGAGGATGCCATATTCTGGCATAATGTTTCAAAATTACCTTGAGTAGTGAAGTTAAAGAGTGCAGGTTTCTCTCGACCACTTGGCAATTTGATGTTTGGGTCCCGTAATTCATCAAAGAAAGAATGTGCACATGCTTCCAGTGGAGTCAGGCGGGCAGTTGGGGTATATTCCAACAGACGGCTACATAGAGCTATTGCTTCTGGTGGAGTGCGGGGTCGGAAGACCTATGGGGGAAAATAGAGGGCAGGTTGACTATTTTGTTTTACTTTTATTAACAAACTATGAGCCTGAACAATTAAGCTGGTGTAGGTATTATTTTGTTTTTGTTTTTAAAAAGCTAACATCAGATTTTTACCAACTGGCTAAGGCAAAAATGCTTATTGGCAAGGAGCTATACTGAATAAAATTGAATTTACAAAATCCCTGAGGACATGACGGACATCCAGCGCCAATCTGAGGAAATTTAGGAACAAAGGAAATAATACCTTTAAAAACATAAATGATGCCACTAGGTTATGCAGATGGGCTGGAAAAGAGGAAAAAGCAAGTGATGGGATATTTTGAGGATTGATATAATCCCATTTAATTAGAACTAAATCTAAAACATAGATTTGGATTTATCAAACTGGTTTACACTAATTTGTAATAGTTTTAGTGGCTCTTTTAAATTACTTGGCAAGGAATTAATTAAAATATTGTGTATTCTCAACATGCAATCATCACTTTTGCATTGCATATTTTCTTGGAGATTTAGGACTGCCTTAAATGTTAAAACTTCCTGACAGTGAAAACAATTAATCAGTAGAATGGGTTGACTCCATAAGTTGTGTTCTAGTTCTAAACTGTTTTTTCACTTATGTGGAATGTGCCCTATAAGTCTTGGGAGGATAAACAATGGTTAAATCCTTAGTGTATTGTGTGATAAACTGAATTCACAGTTCCAAAAAATGAACGCAATAGCATATAGACCACATGCAAAATCAAATGCCAATCTGCATAAATACATTTTTAAAAGATGCATTAATTCAACCACATGGAAAGTGCTTCAAAGTTATTCTAGCTTCTAATTTAGACAGGAAGAGACTGAGCCTAATTTTACATACTACTATAAAAATGATGAGTTTTTACAAAGTAATCAAAACTTGTGAGGGACAGTTCCAAACACCAGATTAAAACAGAACAGAATAGAATTTAGAGTAAATGAAAACCAAAAGAACCAAAATGCTAAACAATTTTTAACCACTATATAAAAATCCCAAACTAATGCTGAAGCATGCGTGCATCTTTTGACAAGGCAACTTTGATGTAACAGAGTGATGGAATGAGAGGAGAGTACAACTCTTCCTACTCCAATTCATCACTGGAAACACCTCTCACTCACTCATATAAACACCCATCCTCATATAGTTCCTTTCTTCTAATTGCACTGAAATCCAGTTTTTGATTTGTAGGAGAAAACTGTGTGTAAGGGAAGATGCTCCCAATCCATACACTAGGCAATTTTCCCTCTGTAAATGGACTTGAAAAAGCAGGATTTGAAATCCTGTGAATGTTGTTTCATCTCACTTAGCCTTGCCTTACCTTATAACTTAAGCCAGGAGAGTGATGAGGCACTCTCAGCTGTTCTCCTAATTCTTTCATTCCAAGAGCGGCAATTGCTTTATAGACCTGATAATTTTCAGATGAAAATAATATGAGGGGAACTATTGCAATAGCAGCTTCTGAACAGAAAACACAATACAGTAGTAATTGTGCTTGGGCACACATTTTGAAAGTGAATGGATAAGAGATTGAAAAATAGTCTTACACATGTAATAACATATATGATGAAATGAACAGTGGGGATAGAATTTAAGAGCAAAGAAATCAATGTATTGGTCCGAACTTTTCCTTTAGATATCCAATTTGGAAACTAATTTTGATTTTTATTTTAAAGTGTTTTCACGATTCATTAGATGTGCATAGTTTTATGATTCTTAGGTAATTTTGAGAGTTATGTATTAAAATGATATGTTGTTGTTGTTGTTGCAATAGCACTTGGACTTATATACCACTCCATAGTGCTTTACAGCATTCTCTGGGTGGTTTACAATATCAGCATATTGCCCCCAATAATTTAGGTCCTTCTTTTACCGACCTCAAAAGGATGGAAAGCTGACTCAATCTTAAGCCCCATCATGATCGAACTTGAGACTGTGGGCAGAATTAACCTGTAATACTGCATTCTAACCACTGCGCCATCAAAGCTCCTGGTCATTTTTTAAAAAAAACTCTGCTTCCTGCTTTAGACTCTATTTCCTTATTTCAACTTGTTCTTGAAAAAGTCTCATTGCTTTACTGTTATGGGCAAACACAAATATTACAGAACAAGGAAATTTAAAGTATTATTTCACTACAAGCCCTGGGTGAATTGTATGATCCCTCTTTGAAAAACAGAAGAGTATATGGATTTCGGAATTTTCTATTAAGGATGCAATTGTTGCTTTTTGAAATCTCATCAAAAAGTGAAATCTGTATGTTTCAAATTCTTGTTGGGAGTTTGTGTAGTAAGATCGACATTTTTTTCCTCGAGGGAAAACAAGCCTCTTAGCCAGATAATTATTCTGAATGACACTTCAGTACATGATCACTAGATTTTGTTCAATCTCCAAAGGTGATACAAAACAAAAGGCAATGGATGTGATGGAAGCAAGGATGCTTTGTATGAGGACAGAAATGAATGGAAGACTATGAAGAATTAATTTTAGTTATATTCCCTTTTCTTACCTTATGCCATATCTCTTTTGGCATAATATTTTCACACCTTTTTGTGATTTATACAATGTTCACTCATAAACACATTATCCACATAGTATCTCTGCCCCAATACGAATTCCAAGTGCAAATCAATTTACTGATTACAGACAAAGGGGATATTTGTAAAGAAACATACTTAATCTAGTATCCGCCAGATCTTTTAGAATATACCGTATTTTTCGGAGTATAAGACGTACCAGAGTATAAGACACAGCTTAGCTTTTGGGGAGGAAAATCGGGGAGGGGGGGAGACTGCCTACCAGGTATTCATCTGGCTAGCGTCCTTAGTCTCATCAGCGTCAGCACATTAGTTTGCTGGTTTTTATCCTCTGCTTGGGGATAAAAAATAGCTTCTAAAGATCTTTGGAGAGAGAAGCAATGAGAAAAGCAGGCAAACCACGGAGATCACTTCACTCACTAGCGCCTCGTTAGGGTTGAAAAACATCTTCACAGCTGAGAGTTGGAGGGAGCAGCAACGCAGGGAAGCTGAGATCACTAGCGCCTCATTAGGGCTGAAAAAAAGCTTCAAAAAAGCTACATTCGGAGTATAAGACGCACCCAAATTTTCAGCCTCTTTTAGGAGGGAAAAAAGTGTGTCTTATACTCCGAAAAATACGGTAAGTCTTATCATCTCTAACTATGACAATTTTTAATTTGCTTTTCTTTATTTTGGGGGAAACGATTAATATAGCATTCACTAATAAACTAGCAGAAATTATTCTCATATATCTCCTCATGCTCTATAATTAAAACTGAAGCAGCCAATATAATTTCAAGCACTATCAGGGAGTTATTTTTCTTTGGAAACTTGAGATGAGTCATGAGATGTTTGCATAAATGTTGAAAAATGTAAACTTTACTTCTATTCCCAAACATCTAATTTTACACTAGGAAGAGAATTTTAGCTGACTGCTCCTTGGAGTCTAATAACTTGGTGTAAACTTTTCAGTTCTAATTTTCTATTTCCCCTGCAATTAACCTGGTGATATGGAAAAAAAATTATATACATACCCGTACTCCTGAGGTGAAATGTCCTGTTCCTGACGAGTCCTAAGGATGATAATGCAGTGAAATAATCCAAACAGGGGGAGTCAATCCAAAAGAATAGTCCAGCAAGGAAAAATATATCCAATATTATAAGAAATCCAAAGTGATGGGGAAATATTAAATGTTTAATACAATTAGAAATTTTAAACATCAGCAGCAAGTCCAAACTCAAAAAATTAATAAGAATAATTTTGCAAAGCTGAGGCATAATATAGAAACATTTTATTTTAATGCATGTTCCAATGCCAGTGATTTTACTAAAAAGTAACAAAAATATGAAATCAAATGTCTGTATAAAAGTAAAATTATATTGAATTTTCAAAACTAAGCTATAGATCTCCTCCCTATCTTGGAGAGAGATAGACACAGGAAGGAGCATGAGACATGCAATCATGCACAGACTCATTTATTCCTGTTTATCCTACAAGCACAACTGAAAAGTGTTCTGATATAACACTTCTAAGAGAGAGAATCATTAAGTTTCTCATTTCTAAGATGACCACTTTAAATGTCTATAAACTACACCAGGCCACCGCGGATTATTCTTCATCTTGGATTGACTTCCCCGCCAATGGATTTTTTAGCATTTAGATTTTTAGCTGATATTTCATTAGGATGCTTCAGGAACTGGACATGACACTTCAGGAGTGATGGTAGGATCTAATTTACTTTCCCCTTTATTGTGGTTTCCTCCCTTATGCCCTCAGTCATTTATAAGTACAGGGGATTTATGTTTTTCTTTTTTAAGAGCAACTGATGATGACAGGAAGACACTGCATTCTTTAACTCTTCTCATCCCAATCTGTCCTGATGCTTTATTCACCCACTAAGAACTACTTAACCACATACAAACAACCAACATTAAAAGCAAGGGACTGTCACAGTTACAGGTCAAGCAGTCAATAATACAGTTTGCCAACACTTAAGCACAATGGGGCTACCAAAACAAGGGATGTTTTCAGCATTCTATTGTGCATAGGTGTCAAAGGACATCTTGTAAAGTTCACTGTTAGCTGTGAACTGCCCTCACTATTATGTTTTGAATAGAATTGTTACTATTTTTCATGTAGTTTTCAGTGAGGGAATTGCTTGCATAAATAATCCGCGGATTAGTTTTTAGTCTGCGGACTAAAACTTAGCACTTGGGTCTAAAAGCCGGCCCGTCGCAATGAAATCTATTGAAATCTGAAACAATCTTGACCAAGGAAAGGAGAAGCTGACAACACAAAGAATAATGCAAGTGGGCAGACTAACCTTTAGTATGCAGACTAAATACGGCCAAGTAAATGCACAGGAAAGCCACAAGCAGAAAACTAAAATTAAAGTGACACATGTGAATGCTGACTAGAACTATATGATTTCAATTATATATTGCAAATTATATTTTACTATAATCATGGATAGTATTTTAATTAATTTGCTCAGTTTACTTATTAATATAGTATGTTAAATTACATAAAATGCCATGCTGGAAAAAAACCTATCATGAATATAGCCATGTACCGTATATACTCGCGTATAAACCGAGTTTTTCAGCCCGTTTTTCAGGCTGAAAAACACCCCTTAGGCTTATACGCGGGGCACGAAAAAAATGACTTTTTCCCTGCAAGCTATGAAACAGCGGGAGGGGGTTTGCTTACCCCGCCCACTCCCAATCTATTGGGACTGCCTCCTGAGTTCCAGCTGATGGCTAGAGGAAAAAAAAAACTTTAAATTCTTGGCGGGGGCTTCAAAGGCACCCCCTACAGCTGATCAGGGTTAAAAGAAAACAAATGAGAAGATCAGTGCCGGCTGCAAAAAGGTGCCTGCTGCAAAGAGCACATTTTTTTTCTCCTTCTGCTGAAACCAAAAGCGAAACTAAAACAGCTTGTTGGCTTTGCTGTTTGCTAAGGCACATTTCTTTTCTTTTTCCTCATCAAAAAAGGTTGGTGCAAACAATGGGAAATTTATGGCAAATGGCAAAAGAGGGGAGTTCAAGATTTTAAAACACAAAAGAAAAAAAAGCTCTATTTAAATAGGGAATTGTAATAATTGAGATATTATTAATTGTATATTGTGTTGAAAGCAGAAATGGTTAAGTTGTGGTTTGGAAGAATATTGGGGGAAATTATTTGGTTTATTATTATTGGTAAATATAATTAATTGATTTGTAAGAAATTGGATTGCATGGAAATAATTGGAATATTCATGTTCATATTGATTAATATACAAAAAAGATAGTTATATAACTAATTGATTTATATTAAAATGTTGAATTTGTATTAAACAACTGTAATATTACATAATTAAGCAATGTGAGGATTGATATAAAAATAGATGACAATGGGAAGGGGTATAATATAGAATAGAAGTGAAAAATTGAATTTGATTAAGATTAGAGATGAGGATGAAGGGTAATATTGGTTTTTTAAAAAATAGATGAGGAATAAATATGGCAAAAAGGAAATACAGAAATTGTAAATTTAAGTGAAATGACTAAACACTGTTTAAATTTGTGAACCGGCCAAATATTCTGTTCAAAGAAAATACATTGTATGTTTGTATGTGTGTTTCTAATTATTGCTATTTATTCATATTTGTTCTCTTTTATTCTTTAAAGTTTAACAATTCATTCTTTATCTTAATATCTTTATATGTGTTTGGGGTTGGTTTTCTTCCCTTTCATCTTTTTTATTGTACAGCAATCTTTCTCCTCAAACCTACCACCTCTTTTCTTTCCTTCTTACTTTCTCTTCCCCCCCCTTCTTCTCCTCCCTACTTCCTCTTCCTTTCTTCTTCTCCTCCTCTCTTCCTCCCTCTCCTTTTATGTACATGGACTACTCAGAGGGCTGAAAAAGTTATTTTTGACTGGTCCTCGCACTTGTGACCAGTCCTTGAACTTACGACTGTCCTCACATTTTACGTTTTGGCCCTATCTTGTCACCATGGTGAGGAGAAGCAGTTGTGAAATGAGTGACACTGTTTTTAAGAATGCTACAATGGGCATAAATGATGACCAGTCATAAGTGCGAAGACTGGTCAAAAGTGCGAGGACCTGTCAGAAATCACTTTTTTCAGCCCTTTGAGTAGTCCTTTTGTGCACATGGACTACTCAGAGGGCTGAAAAAGTTATTTTTGACTGGTCCTCGCACTTGTGACCAGTCCTCGCACTTCTGACTGGTCCTCACACTTATGACCATCCTCACATTTATGCCCGTGCAGCATTCTTAAAACCATGTCACTCATTTCACAACTGCTTCTCTTCACCATGGTGACAAGATAGGGCAAAAATGTAAAATGTGAGGACAGTCGTAAGTTCGAGGACTGGTCACAAGTGCGAGGACCAGTCAAAAATTACTTTTTCAGCCCTCTGAGTAGTCCATGTGCACAAAAGGACTACCCAGAGGGCTGAAAAAAGTGATTTCTGACAGGTCCTCGCACTTTTGACCAGTCTTTTTTTATTTTGAAATTTACCAGTAGCTGCTGCATTTTCCACCCCCGGCTTATACGCGAGTCAACAAGTTTTCCCAGTTTTGGGGGGTAAAATTGGGGGGGGTCGGCTTATATGCGGGTCGGCTTATACACGAGTATATACGGTAATATACCTCTGTTGAAAGTGCCAACTTTCTCCAGGATATGCCATTTCATTTTCCTCTGCAGCAACATAGGAATTACCATTTTGTAGCCCCTAAACGTGTTCAATTTGCACTGCACTGTTATGGAGAGGAGAGTTCTATCCCTCCTCACTTATGTTCCATTTCTGCCTAGTTATTCTCATTCCCAAATTGATATCTTTATATATTTAGTACATTAAACCTAGTACTGTTTTAGGATTTTTTTCCCCATCACTTCTTTTAGCTAAAGATTCTTTTTATAGTTAAGATTTGATAGTATTGGTAGCACCTTTTTATTTTATGGAAAATTGTGTCTTGGCAATAAGTTTATAAGATCACAATAAGGTTTTCAACCAGAAATAATGGTTACTTTATTTCAAAAAATCTGACATAATAATAGTCCATTAAAATTTAGGAATTATATTCATGATTTTATTTGGACATGATTTAGCACTATATAAGTATCTTGGAAGCAAAATATTAAAGAGCATCAATAAGATTTTTAAAAGCGGCACATTTTCCAAGTTAAATATAAATTTCTACAAATTTGTCCCACATGCTCTACCACCTACAGTTAAGGACACAACACATTGGCGAACAAGTATTACAGAATTTTACTTGGATGTAATAGAAATATTGTATTCAGCAGTAACGCTGCACAGGTGTTTTTTCAGTGAAACAGGACTTCTAGAACAGTTTTAGCCACTCAAAAGTTGTTCTCTGAAACACTGCTGGAAAATCCTAGCTGCTGCTCTGTGCTGCTGTTTGGTGAAATGTAGTTAACTGAAACTATTAATGAGGCTACAATATGATGCTGAGAAATATTGCTTTTTTGGACAGACGTGGCCTATTCAAGTGCAATATGAAAGAAAACAGCAGCTATATACCTCAACATAGTCGTCTTAACATAGAGGAGAAAAAGAAGAGAGGCAATGAATCAAGTCAAGAAATAAAACACAATGCTACATATATTCTGTCATTTTAAATTTGGGGATATATATATATATATATATATATATATATATATATATATATATATACATACTGTTTTTAAATGTTTGTATTGTTTGTTTTTATTTGGCTGTACACTGCCCTGAGTCCCCAGGGAGAAGGGCGGTATATAAATTCGAAATAAAATAAAATAAAATATTCTGCATGAATCCAGCCCTACCCACAATGTTCTGATCATGGAATTATATTGCATTCAGCAAGTGGTTGAGAATTCTAACTTTCATTTATAAAAAGTGACATTTTTAAACCATGAGTTCAAAAAGTGCCAAAACAAGATTAGCTAAAAGAATTTCTCTTGTCTTAAAAGAAGTTTTATTTGGGTGGGTGGGAGAAGTCAATAAAATGAATTTTTTAACAAGGACATGTGGAAAATGTACTAGTGATACTACACATTTAGGAAAAGAAGCCAAAATGAGAATTTTAAAGATTTTTTTTCCTGAAATAACTGTGCAACTACTGAATACTTATAAAAAACTATATATACAGGGAATAGCTTCATAAAGTTATTGGCAGCCCAATCCTAAATTCATTTATCCTGCTATTAGTATATGACATCATTTACTTTATTTATTAATTAGTGTTGACATACATTTTAAGTCTTTTCAGGCAATCATATCTCAGATTCTATAGTTTTTTCTTTAAGCTACTGTATATTTTAATATGTACGCATATAATGAACAAGGTACTGAATTTTAAATCAATGAAGTAAAATAACAGAAAATCAGTTATTACAAACTCTTGAATTGACTACTTGTTGATATAAATACACTTGCAAATGCTTTAAAACTAATTTGGCTCATTTATTTTGATTTTTTTCTTGGGTTTTTCCCATGGTATGTATTTGTTTTTCAGTTTGCTCTAACATAACTATTCACTATAATACATCAGAACAGAACATTAATTCCTTCCATTACAAGTTGAAACTCAAATCTCCAATAAAAAAGGAATACATTATTAGTCTATTATGTATACTTTTTGTTAACTATAACAAGCAAAGAAGAAAACTGTTGTGAATCAAGCTAAAACTCTGGTACAGCACAAAACATATTAAGGTCACTTCCCTGGATCAAGAAACTAAGATACACAAGAATAAAATCTTACCACTAAATGCTTTCCATTGAGAAAACAAGTGTCAACAAACCTATGAGTGGTAGTGCATAGAAAATAAATAAAATGCTACAGGTCCCATTTGTGGCCTGTTGATCAAAGCTTTTGAACACTATCCAAGTAGCATTTTTACTGCTATATAAACTATCCTTGTGAAATGGAAGGTCTTCACTTCTAGCTTGTTTCCAATCAGATGCCAATGAAATTGAGGCAAGACTAGTGACACAGTTTTTTTAAAAAAATGAAAATCCTGTTGCTTGCCTCTCAGAGTGATGAATCATCATGAGTATAACTGCCTTACCTGGGGAGAGCGAGCATCTGATTATCAGCTGCTAAACCCTGTACTTTCCAGTGCACCTTGAAAAATTGCATTTCTTTTTTTAAATAGTCATTAGTCTCTCATCACACCCTCTCAAATTTGTTCAGTTAATTAATTCAGTTTAGGCGCTGCCTGACTTCAACTGACTACCTAGATTGTTCACAACAAATTTACATGTGCATATACATATGTAAAGCAGACCTGAGATGCTGAGAGTTGATGTGTGATAACCATTTTAGACTCCACTTTATATTCCATGAGGTACTCCCAGAGTTAGAAGTCATATAGCTTTTTGAAACGTGAATTAACTCCAACCAACCCATGAACAAGCTAGCTAATTTGGGACATATTCATAAACTAGCTGAATACCCGTGCTCCACTACGAAACTATGTGATCGGGCTTGATAAATTGACACTTAGAGTTTGAAAATTAATGAGTAATTATGATTGACCACTCCTCTCCCCTTCTCTCCCTCAGGTTTGCCCCACAGATCCTCTCCTCTCCCCTTCTCCCTCACACTGGCCCCATGGAAGCCTCTCCCTTCTCTCCCTCAGGCTGGCCCCACAGAAGCCTCTCCTCTCCCCTTCTCTCCCTCAGACTTGCCCCACAGAAACATCTCCTATCCTATCCCCTTCTCTCCCTCAGGCTTTCTAGCCCCTTCTCTCCAGGAGGTTTGCCACACAGAAGCCTGTCCTATGCTATCCCATTCTCTCCAGAGTTATTTTCAAGTTGGGAGGGAAAGTAGAACATCTAACTAATTAGCATCAGAGCGTGTTACAATAATATAGGAAATACTAATGCTCTGATGGTCATTTCAAAAAATCCTTTCTTAGTGAGCACCAAGAAGCCAAGAGGAACATACGTAGCAAATTTCAAGTTTGTAGGCTTTACGGTTCTGGAGATTTCATGATTAATGTGTGAGTGGTTTTCTCTTTTATATATATATAGTTACTGTCAGAGAACAAATAAAACCAAATAAAACTTCTAAAAGATCATCCTGAAGAACCTTTATGCCTCTGAATCTTCATTTTGTTACATATTGGTTAGCATGGCAAGAACACAACCTCCAATTGGTAAAGTATATATATGCAACTACAGAACATAGAGAAAGGGCAGAACATGTCTGATAAATTATTTTTTACAGTTTGCAAGTATATTTGTATTAGGCAAAGCACCTTCGAGAATTCATAACTGTTATCCATGCAGTATTGCTTATTTTGGCTAAAACGCCTTGCTATTATTGTGTAATGTAAATATTAATACAATACACAAATACATGTATCATTTATGATTGTATAGATTTCAAATATTAAAAAATATAATTTTAAAAATTTAATATACTGTTGTTTATATTAATAATTCTTGAAAATGTTTGAATTTAAAATCTGTAATTTTTCTCTAGGGCCAAGCTCATTTTTGTTTCAGTTGTTCCTGAGAAAATATAATAGTGACAAATAGACTAGTATCCACTGCAAAAAGGAGCTGGTAAAGTATTAAAAGGTACAACTGGACTTCATAGGAGTAAAGTAATTTTACTTTGTTAATATTTGGATTTAATTTTATAAATGTATGTGTATATGTGTGTGTGTGTATATGTATATGTATATATAAATTTGTGTGTGTGTGTGCGTGTGCTTTATATATTCCAATTGTAGGGATTTTTTAAAAGTTGAATTTCTTCCATCTTCCTAAGTCAGATAAAGTTACAGTGTTACAATAAGTCTCTCTGTGTTACAGGACCTGGCCTTCCTTTTTAACATTTTTAAACCCAAAAGTCATCTTCTTTACAACCTTCAAGATAAAGTTCACCAGACACTCCAATAGAGTCCTTAATTCAATTTACCCTATCATTTCCTAAACATACCAACATTTTTGCATTAGTAAAGGTAAAGGTTCCCCTCACACATATGTGCTAGTCGCTAGGGGATGGTGCTCATCTCTGTTTCAAAGTCGAAGAGTCAGCGCTGTCCGAAAATGTCTCTGTGGTCATGTGGCCGGCATGACTAAACGCCAAAGGCGCACAGAATGCTGTTACCTTCCCACCAAAGGTGGTCCCTATTTTTCTACTTGCAACTGCTTTTGAACTGCTAGGTTGGCAGAAGCTGGGACAAGTAACGGGAGCTCAGCCCTTTGCGCAGCACTAGGGATTCGAACCGCTGAAATGCCGACCTGTCGATCGACAAGCTCAGCGTCTTAGCCACTGAGCCACCACATCCCACATATTCTGCATTATCACTGTATAAAAAGCTCTATCATCATTTTTATGCATATTTTCCACCTCCAAGCTGTATAATTTTGAATGCTTAGTGGATATAAGCAGTTCAGGTGATGTGCATTTGTGTAATGAGGGAGGGTGTGGCCTAAGGAGATCAACACCTTACATCAAGGTGTGCATAATCATTAGGCAGCTTCTTTTCCTCAGGAAAAATGGGCAAAAGAGAGATTTAACTGAAGTCAAAAATGGTATAAAGTCTTTAGAGGGATGTAGCACTCTTGAAATTGCTAAGATATTGGGGCGTGATCACAGAACCATCAAACAGTTCGTTGTAAATAGTCAACAGGTTTCGCAAGAAACGTGCTGAAAAAAAGACGCACCTTAACTGCCAAAGATTTGAGAAGAATCAAATGTGAAGCTACCAGGAACCCATTATCCTCCAGTGCTGTCATATTCCAGAACTGCAACCTACCTAGAGTGCCCAGAAGTACAAGGTGTTCAGTGCTCAGAGACATGGCCAAGGTAAGAAAGGCTGAAACCCAACCACCACTGAATAGGACACATATGTTGAAATGGCAAGATTGGGCCAAGGAATATTTGAAGACAGATTTTTCAAAAGTTTTATGGTCTGATGTGATGAGAGTGACTCTTGATGGATCAGATGAATGGGCCCATGGGTGGATCAGTAACAGGCACAGAGATCCACTTCAACTCAGACACCAGCTAGGTGGAGATGGGATACTGGTATGGGCTGGTATTATTAAAGACGAGTTAGTTGGTCTTTTTCCCAAACCTACTGCCAGTTTTTAGAAGACACTTTCTTCAAGCAGTGGTACAGGAAAGGTCTGCATCTTTCAAGACCACCATTATTTTTATGCAGGACAATGCTCCATCGCATGCATTGAAGTACTCCACTGCATGGTTAGCCAGTAAAGGCCTTAAAGATGACAGAATAATGACCTGGCCCGCTTCTTCACCTCTATTGACAATTTGTGGGCCTTTCTTAAATGAGAGATTTATGGTGAAGGAAAGGAGTACACATCTCTGAATAGTGTCTGGGAGGCTGTGCTTGTGCTGCACAAAAAGTCAACAGATTTAAGAAACTGACAGACTCCATGAATGGAAGACCTATGACTGTTATTAAAAAGAAGGGTGGCTATATTGGTCACTGATTTATTTATTTTTTTAAATGTCAGAAATGTTTATTTGTACATTTTAAGTTGTTTGTTTATTATTCTCACTTTAACAGATGCAAATAAATGAGTGAGCTGGGCAAATTTTCATTTAGTTGCATTCTAATTCTGCACATTAATACTTGCCCAGTAATTGTACACACACAGATATTCCCTAAGAAAGCCAAAACCTCACTTTTACTTTCTTAAATATTCAGGTTTGAGGTCTAATAACGTTTTGGATTGACCAAGAGCACTGTACTTGTTCAATAATAAAATTAATCCTCCAAAATATAATTTGCCTAATAATTGTGCACACAGTGTATGTATGAATTAAGAATGTTCATTTCTTTTCCTTTCTTTTCCAATCACTAAAAATCAATGAATAAAATGAATGTGTTTCAGTTCAGACTGGCTGTGATGTTGTGTCTTAGGCTTCTGATTTCTCAAAATAATCTAATGGTTATATTAAAAAGATTAATCATTTTAATATCTCAGGTGCGGACAATGAGGTAATTAGTATCATCATCAAGATCCAGGCTAATGTAAAACAAGTAATAAAATTTAAACTTCTTTAAAACTTCTTTCCTAAAAGTCAGTAAGAAAGAAACTCAAACTGACAAATCTTTTTGGGGTTCAGAAATATTGCTTCCAAACTGTTAGATCAACAAAATAAGCTCTTCTATTAATGTTCCATCTGTTCCTTTCAATAGACTACACACCACAGAGCTTGACTGAGATTCAGCAACACTACTGTCCACATTGATCATTGAAATAGAAATAAAATGAGCAAGAATGAACTTTCACAGCTAATGGCTGCAGTGTTTTTTCACCTAGTTGATTGTTCTCATATCATCCTATAGCTTCAACAATCTTTACACTATATCCCTTCCCAGAAAGTAAACTTCGTTACAATTGCAAGGTGTCCTCAAACTGCAAATATTAATCTATAATTGGAGTAAAAGCTACAGTGAAACTGCAAACTTCACCTATGAGGAAGAACCCCCTGTGAAAGGGAGGGCCTGGTCCGCTTTTTCAACAAGCGAAAAACAAACTTCAAAAAGATTAGTTTCTCATTCTTGTAAAAAAGAACAGTCTGATTTAACTGTTATATGGAAGAAAGAGAACTCTGTATTATGCTTTTGACTGGAGATAAAACTGGTAAATTGCATGGACATGTGAATAGTTATTTTTTTTATTGTTCAACTGTAAATTTTTGTAAACCTTTAGGCCATAATTCTACTCTAAAATACATGTTTAGCCTCTGAGGAGTATCGGAAGTGTGGCTGAAATCTTCAATGTTTTCATTTTTTACGAAGCGTTTGGGAACATTAAGGAACAAAAATGGGCTTAAAATTGTAACTTTAATATTTTTGCAAAATCTCAGTGAAAACATCAAATATCACTGAAGTGGATTTTCAAAAACCAAGATAGAAGTGGAGTGTGACCATAGTCTGTGGATTGGCCATCTCCATTCCATTCCATTCCATTTTGATTGCCACTTAGTATATTTTAGCTTCACTGGACCCTTATTTTATTTGGAGGCCAGAAATTGTGCCTTCTGGTCCCCTTCCACCCATTTCCCCCCCCCAAACTGTGCTATCTCAATAAAAATTTCTTTCCTGCTGTTATTCCGTTTCAGTCACAATCTGTTTGGCACTCTTTTCACACAGAAGAAGCGATGCTGTTCAAAAAAGACCTACTCTAAAAGCCTTTTTTAAATCACTTAAGCAAAAGGCATTTTCTATGCAGAAGAATTCTATTTCCCTCTTCTTCAATGTGTATGGCAGCATTCCCATCCCAAATTGCCATTGGTAATTCTCATAAAATCTTCAAAATAACTTGTGTAGAAATATGGAGAATTGCAGATGAGAAGAAAAACCTGCACGTTTCAGTCATATCAACAAAATTATTACTCTGAATATAGATAAATAATTAGATTAGCAATTTGTAGGACTATTACATGATATGGTGTGATGGTTCAGTTTATTACTTGTGAAAATAAACATACAGACCTCAGTGTTGAATATGCCCCACCACACATACACACACACAACCATTTCAAAGAGACTCACCTTAGTCCATGGATGTGCTTTAATCTGAGGAAATTTAAATTCTGTATAGTTTGGATTCATTTCTCTAATTTGTTCTCTTGTGGGAGTTCCAAGGACCTGGAAAATAAAAAAAAAGATGAACAATTAAACATTTCTTCAAGAAAGGGATCACTACCCTTAACATACAGTAAATTTACTGCATGGTATGCATTTTAGATTCCATGAGCCATTTTAGATTTCTTGAGCCTGTGTGCAATTATCAGAATTTTTTGAGGCAAAACAAAAGGTAAAAACTGGTTTTCAAAGTAAATCAAGCCAACTAACCAACCAAAAAAAATATTACAGTAATCTTAAATCATAGCCATGTTCAGACTTGTACAGTACTGATGAACTTTTAAGTTGCCTTTTGTGGATTCACAGACTTGGATTTTGCGACTACAAAGCCTGTTCAAAAACCTTTATTGTTTACGGATTTCCTGACAGAAATCCTTCCATTATCCATATCACGTATGATAAGGAAAAAGGCAGAGAAAATGTCCAGTCCCAAGTGGCATGTGATAGAAAGGAAATATCTGGATGAAAAGCACTTTATCCCAATAAAACAGTGGGTCTCAACCTTCCTAATGCTGCGACCCTTTAATACAGTTCCTCATGTTGTAGTGACCCCCAACCATAAAATTATTCCTAATTAGAATTATAAAAACAGAGGGAAAGCTACAAAATGCATCTTTATGAAAGTTACAGTGCCAAAACTTCATGAACCTGAAACTCAAAGAGGTAAAAATGCTTGGTTTTTAGTCTTGAAAGGACTGGATTTAGCTGAGTATTTAACTTAAATACTAAATTCAGCAGAGTAACAGTTTTAGAGGGCTTCTGACAGATTATAGGAACCCCATCTACCTTACTCCTAAAGAAAAATAAGATTGCATACTCCAAAGAAGATCTAGGCCAGTGATGGTGAATCTTTTCAGCACCGTGCACAAACCAGAATGCGCACCGAAAACCCAAACACCAACTGGCTGGTGCGCATGCACATGCCAGCCACCTGGTCTTTTGGTTTCTTGTGTGCGCATGCGTGCTGGCCAGCTGATCTTCGGGTTACTGGCGCTCTGCACATGCGAAGACCAGGTGGCCAGCAAGCATGCCCGCGCCAGAAACCAGAAGAACAGCTGAGCCCACAGAGCCCACAGAGAAGGCTCTGCATGCCACCTCTGGCACACGTGCCATAGGTTCACCATCATGGATCTAGGCATTATATCAGCCTCTGATTGAGGAATATCATGTAAGCCAATTATAATAGTGTAGCAACCCATGGCTATTATGGCGACCACTAGATAAGCAAGACGCATATTTGCAAAGACTATTTTTAGCAGAGGGGGATCAGTAGAAGACCATGCAGAAACCAAGACAATGTTGTCTGGAACCTGGATATCTACCGTATTTTTCGGAGTATAAGACACACCGGAGTATAAGATGCACCTACCTTTTTTTGTTTTTTTTTATTTTTTAGACAAACACACATACTGTTCTGCCCCAGCTACGGACCCCAAAGAACGCAGCACACACAAACTCTATACAAAGCTTATTTTACTCAAATAACTTAGTCTTTATCAACCAAAGGCTGTTAAGAAACTGTCTTAACAGCCTACCAGAATTCTAAGATAAGGTAATCACAGTCTTACTAGAGTTGGCAGAAAGCCCAGAAACAATTTTGCAGAGAATCAGCCGTGAAGGAGATTGAACTAAAGTTGTTCCCTACAGCTTGCTGCAAGGAGCGTTCCTCCTTAAATAGGCTAAGGGAGTAGCCAATTAGCCCCAAGCCTTACTCTTGAGGAGACCTCCTCCTGAGGAGCCACTCCTGCCTTTTGGCAGCTCTGCGTGCCAAAAGAGGCTCCTCCTCTTCATCCTCTTCACTTAAAGGAGCTTCTAGAGCAGTGATGGCTAACCTTTTTGCCGTCGCGTGCCAAAAGTGGGGGGAATGTGGGGGGTCGCAGGTGCAGGTGCCCACATCCATAATTTAATGTGCCCCGCCCTCCCGCGCATGTGCACGTGACCCTCCCACACTTCCCCCTACTTTTGGCACATGATGGCCGATGGGCCCAGAGGCTTTCTAGGAGCCTGGGAAGGGCAAAAACAGCCTTCCCTATCCCCCTGGAGACCTTCTGGAGGCTGGAAACAGCCAGTTTCCTGACTTCCGGTGGGACCGGAAGGCCTGAAAATCAGTTGGCCGGTGCATGCATGTGCGCTGGAGCTGAGCTAGAGCAACACTCGCGTGCCCACCAATATGGCTCCGCGTGCCGCCTGTGGCACCCGTGCCATAGGTTCGCCATCACGGTTCTAGAGGTTCTGAAGGCCCTGGCTGAATCCCTGCCTCTGACACCACATCTTCTCCAGCCTCCTCACTGTCCGACTCGAGCGCCAGCTGCCCAGGCTGCTAGCGCAGCACCACACCAGCCTCCTCGTTGTCGGAATCAGCTACAATCTGCGCAGGCCACTGACAGGCCACAACACATACAAACATACAATGTATTTTCTCTGAACAGAGTATTTGGCTGGTTCACAAATTTAAACGGTGTTTAGTCATTTCAATTAAATTTACAATTTCTAATTTCCTTTTTGCCATAATTATTCCTCATCTATTTTTTTTAAAAACCAATATTACCCTTCACCCTCATCTCTAATCTTTTTTTTGAATGTTTTATTATTAATCAAACATAAACAAAAACAAACATACCCTCAACTCTAATCTTAACCAAATTCAATTTTTCCCTTCTATTCTATATTATACCCCTTCCCATTGTCATCTATTTTTATATCTAGCCTCACGTTGGTTAATTATGTAATATTACAATTGTTTAATACAAATTCAACATTTTAATTATAAATCAATTAGTTATATAACTATCTTTTTTGTATATTAATCAATATGAACATGAATATTCCAATTATTTCCATGCAATCCAACTTCTTACAAATCAATTAATTATATTTACCAATAATAATAAACCAAATAATTTTCCCCATATATTCCTCCAAACCACAATTTAACCATTTCTGCTTTCAACACAATATACAATTAACAGTATCTCAATTATTACAATTCCCTAGTTAAATAGAGCTTTCCCCTTATGTTACTCATTTTCACATCTTAAACTCTCCCAATAACCCAAATAGTTTTGCCCATATAATCCTTCATAACACAACCTAATCATTTCTACTTTCATCGCAATATATAATTTAAAATATTTCAATCGTTACAATTTCCTTAATTAAATTTAAAAATGTTCTAGCTGTTATCCAAGCTATATCTAAATGCTTTTTACTTTCAACACCATATACCATTAAAGATATTTCAATTGTTAGTTTATACTTATTCATATTTCTAAAAAAAAGAAAAAAAGAAAAACTTATCATTGTCTAGATTTCAAAAATACAAAGACAAATATTTCAATTATTATTCATTTCACTTTTACAATCATGATTTCCCATTTATTTACTACTATACATTTTTCAATTCTAAATATGTATAACATTTCTCTTTCATTTCTTTTTCTTTTTCTCCCTTCCCATTTTTATTTTTGCCTTTTTCTCCTTTTTTTCTTTTGTGTTGTAAAATCTTGAACTCTCCTCTTTTGCCCTAAATTTCCCATTGTTTGCACCTATCTTTTTTGGTGAGGAAAAAGAAGAAAAAGAAATCTCCCTCTGCCTCTGCCTAATTTTACGATGTTGCAGCAAACAGCCCAGCAATTTACATCTTTACAGCAAGCAGCAGAGCCCTGCGCAAAACAGCTGAGAGCAAATCAGCTGAGAGTTGGGAGGCTGATCCAATCAATTTGTGCTAATTAGGCTGTGCTGAAGCTGAAAGGAGTGTTTTTTCTTGCTGTTTGCTTGCAAGGAGGTAACTGCTGCGAGGCACAGGCCAAAGGGTGGGGGCCAGTGGGTGGGCGGGGCTACATTCGGTGTATAAGATGTACCTAAATTTTCACCCCCTTTTACTGGGGGGGGAGGTGCATCTTATACTCCAAAAAATACAGTATTCTGCCCCTGCATACAAACATGTATTTATTTTCCCCCAGAATGGAAACAGACAATCTTGAGCTGCTCCAGATATATTTATTGATTGTCACTGCTGTGTCATGGGAACAGCCAGAATAAAAACTGAATGTAAACACCAATGAATGAAAAATAATTAAATGAAAACACCAATGCTGTATTTGCAGAGTGAAAGTGGGGTGCATTTTCTGACCACTTCGTGTGTTTATATACCAATTAACCATAGCATTGCCTAATACATTCCACAGTTTGATTTTGGAGAATGTCCTCAAATGCTTGAATTAAATTTTCAGCTTGTTAATCTGCTATGGTGGATTCAGTATAGAACAAACACTTTGGATGTCAACGAATGAAATATACTTTTCTATAATAGGAAGCATTTTTGTTCATGGGGAAGGAAAGGCAAAACAGTTGGGAGGCATGCTGTGATAATTCTCTACAGATAAAATATATTATTATTATTATTATTATTATTTATTAAATTTATATGCCGCCCTTCTCTCATAGGACTTGGGGAAGCGTACAGAATTAAAACATATAATAATAAAAACCCTAAAAACAACCAATATAAAACCCCAAACATGATAAAATCTCGTAGCAGATCAGGGAAATTGCTGGAACAGCCATGTCTTCAGGTCGGAGCAGAAAGTGCGGAGGTCAGGGGCTGTCTGGAGCCCGATAGGTAACTCATTCCAGAGGGTCAGTGCGGCCACTGAGAACGCCCTCATCCTGGGGGTCACCAGCCAACATTGTCTGGCCAATGGTACCCGGAGGAGGGCAGCCCTATGTGACCGCACAGGGCAGTGGGAGGCCGTTAGGAGGTGGTCCTGCAAGTATCCCAGGCCCATGCTATGAAGGGCTTTATAGGTAAGAACCAGCACCTTGAAGCGAATCTGAAGAACAACCGGCAATCAGTTAGCTCACGCAGGAGAGGTGTCACATGGGAGTAACGAGAAGCTCCCGTAACAGCCCGTGTGGCCGCATTTTGAACCAGCTGGAGCCTCTGGGTGCACCCCAAGGGCAGCCCCATGTAGAGGGCATTGCAGTAATCCAGGCGAGAAATGATGAGAGCATGAGTGACTGTACAGAGGGCATCCCTATCTAGGAAAGGGCGTAACTGGCGCACCAGGTGAACCTGTGCAAAATCCCCCCTTGTCACGGCCGTCAGATGATCCACCAAGGACAGCCAAGAATCAAGGAGGATGCCAAGATTACAAACCCTGCCAGTGGGAGCCAGGGACTCCCCTCCCATCTGAAGTGATGGGGCAGGTAGATCAGGAGATGCCGGCATCCACAGCCATTCACTCTTGGAGGGGTTGAGTCTGAGCCTGTTTGTACACATCCAGACCCGTACCGCCTCCAGGCACTGGGACATCACAGAAAGGGCATCCCTGGGTTGGTCTGGGGTAGAGATGTAGAGCTGGGTATCATCAGCATACTGATGATACCCCAGCCCAAAACTATGAATAATCTCACCCAGTGGCTTCATATAGATGTTAAAGAGCAGGGGGGAGAGGACTGACCCCTGCGGCACTCCACAAGTGAGGGGCCTCGGGGAGGATCTCTGACTCCCTGCCCAAACAAACTGCGTACAGCCTGAGAGATAGGAGGAGAATCACCATAAAACAGTACCTCCCACCCCCAACCCCCGGAGCCGTCGTAATAGGATACCATGGTCAATGGTATCAAAAGCCGCTGAGAGGTCAAGTAGCACCAGAATGGAGGAAAAAAACCCATCCCGGGCCCGCCAGAGATCATTCACCAGGGCGACCAATGCTGTTTCCGTGCTGTGCCCTCGCCGGAAGCCCGATTGGTACAGGTCCAAATAATCAGTTTCCTCCAGGAATTGTGGAAGTTGGTATGCCACCACAGACTCAACAACCTTCGCTATAAAGATTAGCTCCCACTTCCTCGTCGGATCCTGCCCAGTCAGAGTCTAACCCCGTCCGGATCTGCATATACTTGCTGAACAGTGGTGGGTTCTAAATTTTTGTATTACCGGTTCTGTGGGTGTGGCTGGGGGGGGGGATGACTGAGTGGGCATGGCCAACTTGACATCACTCACGCACTCAGTCACATGACACACACCCCTATCAAGCCACACCTCCTGAAACGGTGGCAAAAAATTTTGGGAGTTTTTGAAAAAAAAATTTTTTTTGGACACTCCAGCCCCATATCCAGGTCAGGGCGTGGTGGGGTGGTGGTGGTCGTCTCAGCTTTCCCTCCATTGCCTTTCCTGGCCAAAAAGCACCCCTTCTCATCTCTGACGGGCCTTCCCCATGGTTGCAACTGGAGCACTCCTGCCAGCCAGGTCCTCTCCATTAGATGAGCGTGCAGGAGAAAGGCTTCCCTCTGGATCTCGGGGATGGCTTCACTGAGGACGCGCCCAGGCCCCCAGTCAAGAGGGTGACTCTGTTTCCACGGCCCACCAGCCACAGCTTTTCGGCCAGGAAGGGCAACCGAGGGAAAGCACAAAGCAGCTTCCTTCTTGCCGGCCAACAGGAGAATTTTTTGGCGTTGTTGTTGCCAAGCTTCTGGAGAACCACGCTCATGCTAGCCCACATGAGCGTGGAGCCAGCCGAGGGTGAGCCGGGCAGGCCAGGGGTGATGACAACAGCAGAATCCAGCACTTGGGGAGGCCAAGGTTGGCATGCTCCAAGGGCAGCAGACTCAGCTGCAGCCCAGACGAGCTGAGGAACTGCGGGGAGACTCTTGCATGTTGTACCCCCCTTCCAGACTTCGCCCACGCCTCTGTGCTGTTTTCGGATGCCCAGCTAACTGAGCTGCCCCCATCCCTGTTGCGGTTCCAACAGCAGCAGTTTCGGGAGACGCTGGAGGCATGGGCGAAGGCTGGGAGGGGGATGCAGCACACGGGAGACTCCCCACAGTTCCTTGGCTCATCTGGGCTGTAGCTGAGCCCGCTGCCCTGAGCCGGTGGACGGAGGCATCCCTCCCAGCCAGATCTTTTCAGATTTGACTTAGAGGAAAGCGCAGCTCATGGCTGCTACATTTCGCTGTGCTGCACTATCGAAGAGGAAGAAACAGCCAGTGGAGAGCACACAGAGCTGCTCCAGTCCACGTATTCTCCAGATCAGCGGCTGTTTCTCTCCTTTATTGCTCTTTATGGGAAAGCGTTTGGCGGAGCACAGCAAAATTTAGCAGCCATGAGCCGTGCTTTCTCTAAGCGCTGTGGGCAACAGAGGGAAACAGGTACTTCTCTCTGCACAGAGCTTTTTGGATGAGACTTGGAGGAAAGTGCAGCTCATAGCTGCCACATTTCGCTCCAACAATGAGTTTGGCGGAGATCTAAGGAAATATCTTCCAGCTCTTCACGATCAAAAGAAGCGGCAGCGGAGGCAACAGGGGCGTTTGTGTGTGTGTCCCTGTGCAGTTCTCTCCCGGGTGACAGCCAGGGCTTTGCAGCCTCCTCTTTTCCTCAGAGGGGCAGTGTCTGCCTCCAAGTCCTTGCAGAGGGACACACACACACACACACACCCCTGTCACCTCCGCTGCTGCTTCTTTTGCTGTTGGCTTCTCGCCACTTTTAAAGTCGATCGTGAAGAGCTGGAAGACTTTTCCTTAGATCGCTGCCACTCCAACAATGAGTTTGGCAGTGATCTAAGGAAATGTCTTCCAGCTCTTCATGATTG
This sequence comes from Ptyas mucosa, assembly GCA_012654045.1. Taxonomy (NCBI): domain Eukaryota; kingdom Metazoa; phylum Chordata; class Lepidosauria; order Squamata; family Colubridae; genus Ptyas; species Ptyas mucosa. Next base: position 5,437,036 of record WNWU01000064.1, on the reverse strand, counting down.
ACTTTAAGGGTGCCGAGAAGCCGACAGCAAAAGATGCGGCAGTGGAGGCGACAGGGGCATTTGTGTGTTTGTGTCCCTCCGCGGTCCTCTCCCAGGTGACAGCCAGGGCTTCGCTGCTGCCTCTTTTCCTCAGAGGGGTGTGTGTGTGTCTGCCTCCCTTCATATGCGGTGCACATGTGCAGCAGCCCTGGGACATCCGCCCTCCCGCAACACCGCCACTGCTCCTCTCAGCTCCAGTGCAGCGCTCCATCTCCCCGAAGGGCTGCCCGCCCACCCACTGGCTGGGCTGGAAGGCAGGCAAGCATGGCAGGGCCACGGGGAAGGGAGCTAACTAGACGGGTGGCCTCAACATGCTTGCCTGCCTTCCTGGCAGTCCCCATAGCCAGCCCATCAAAAGTAAAAAGTAAAGTTGAGTGGGTAATTAAGTGTGGAATGAGTTCCATTTGCTTAAAGGAAGCAGTTAAAATATTTTTAATTTTAAAAAATTCTCCCTGGATCCAGGTGAATTCTGTCAGTCTCAAATAGTTAATTCCTCGACTTCTGGAGAACTGGATAGAAATGGTCAACTAAAGTTGCCTCCCCCCCCAAAAAAATCAACAACTGCAAAAAAGAGCTGTTGAGTAGACCAACTCTTTAGAACTTCCTCAAGGAGAGGACAGAAGACTGCTCACATGTATTCTAAAGAGTTGCTCCTTGTGAAGAGCAGTCTCTGGGATGTTTTGAATACTGAAGACAACAGGAATAGCCATCTAGCTCACAACCACAATCAGCACCTTTCAAAGAACACTACCGTGTTTTCCCAAAAATAAGACCCTGTCTTATTTTCTTTTGATCCCCCCAAAAATGACTAGGACTCCTTTATGGGGGAGTCTTAATTTTTTTGAGGTGCAGGAGGCAACAAGTGGAATCACCTCATGGCTGCTCGGCCCTTAATCAGCTGAGCCTGCGAGGGCCGGGAGTTCTGTCTCTCCGGGAGCCTGGAGATGTTTCCAGTGCACTCTTGCTAGTTTCAGCCCTGCCCACAGTGCCAGGCAACCTTGCAGCCGAGGGTCCATCTTCCGCAGCTCACCTTGTGGCTCTGGAGCAGGCGGCAATCATGGTTTGCACTCTGTCAGGCCTGGAACTCAGGTGTTGCTCAGGCTGCTGCTACTACGATGAGGCAGAAAGCTATGTGGCCCGTAGGAATCTGCTCCACCCCCCGCCTCTGCCCAGGGTCTTATTTTTCTTTTGATCCCCACAAAAATGACTAGGACCCTTTATGACAGGGTCTTATTTTTGGGAAAATGCGGTAGTGTCCTTTGAAAGGTGCTGATTGTGGTTGTGAGCAAGATGGCTATTCCTGTTGTCTTCAGTATTCAAAACATCCCAGAGACTGCTCTTCACAAGGAGCAACTCTTTAGAATTCATGTGAGCATGTATGGGCAGGGCTGAGGCTAGCAAGAGTGCACTGGAAACATCTCCAGGCGCCCAGAGAGACAGGACGTCCAGCCCGCGCTGGCTCTGCTGATCTGTGGGCTGCAATTAAGGTGCCGAGCAGCCATGAGCCATGAGAAGGGAAGGGCTGTCTCCTGTGCTGGCCACGCCCACCCCCTTCACTAGGGCTTCTTTTTGGGATAGGGCTTATATTAGGCCCACCCCCAAAAAATCAGGTTAGGACTTATTTTTGGGCTAGGTTGTATTTTTGAGGAAACACGATACTTATGCTAATTTCATTTTCTAATGACATTTGGGAATTGTTTATTAATTACTTTTAAGTCATTAAAAACCTTTTGATTGACAAGTCTGAAAATGCCACGTTTCCTTCATGAAAGATAATTTTAATCAATTTAAAGATTACTTTTTCGTATATTTGTACCTGTACTAAAGAAAGTTGAAAGTTATTTTTGTATATTTTTTCTTTTTTCTCTCTAGTTACTTTTTAACTTTTTCTTTATTATTTATTAATTTGTATTTTATCTTTCTTTGAAACTTAATAAAGTTGGTTTAAAAAAATAATTTAAAATTTTTTAAAAGTTTGAAACAGCAAAAAGAGGAGTAAGACTTTGATCCTAGATAGCCATAAACTTTGAAATCTAGATTAAGGGCCCAGATAACTTTGAAATAAAATTTTGTAATTAATTATACAGAACCCTTCCCATTGGAAATAGATTTGTTTCGGCTTTTACAAGAGAAACATAAGCAATTTCTAACACTGGACACTAAAGAGAACTAAAGTTTGTAGTTAATGGAGAAAAATACACAGTTAACAACTAATTAGCTGGGACCTATAAAATGGCCTAAGACATTTTAAATATTGAAGGAAACTTTTGAAAAAATGGAATCAGAAGTTAGTGTCCACAATGCCAATAGTGATGTTTGCCTATATGGATAGACTGCATCTAATAGAGGTTTTGGAAGAAATGGCAGATGAGGAACTATTTTATTAAACAAGGCAGAGATGGCATTGAAAACGAATCTACAAAAGACAGGTTACAAGGAGGACATGGAAAAAAATCACACGGGACATGCAAATTATAAATGAATTTTCTGCTGACACCAGGCCTGAAAAAATGATGTTTTATGGATTGTCTATAGATAAGATATGGGATAAAAAGATCATTGGTTGTAAATTAACTAAAAGGGACTAAAGAGTTATAAAAATGTTTATACTTGATGTGATGAAGATTGGAAGTAAGTTCTTTATATTTCTTTCTCTTTTTTTTCTTCTCTTGTAATTAAAATCCTTAATAAAAATTACACACACGCATGTGCACGCAAGCAACCAAGCACGCACACACACAAACAAAATCAAATAATCTGTTCTTGAATATAGTGACAGAAAAAAATGGGTAGACTCACAGCTCCAGGTGCATTTCAAACTAATTTCAATTAGAATTTCCTTTAAGATATGGCATTGAGACTGCTTTGGCTGTCCTGGTGGATGATCTATGTCAGAAACTACATTGAGGAGAGGAATGGAATACTATTTACTTTTCTGGATTTCAAAACTCAACTGCACGCCACTTATTGTAATAGTTACCCTATAGTAATAGGGTGTTTTTGTGATATATGTCCCGTGGTATCTCCACACCCCTTTGTGTGTGTGTGTTTGTTTCACTATGGGAAGGTGTTCTGCATTTAGTCTGAATGATCACAGGATAGAGGAAGAGAGTCTTGATTTATATTTTTTAGGATAAACAAAAATGGCAAAGTTTTAACAGAGAGCTACTGTGGATGAGTGACTGCACAAACCCATTTTGGAGAAGCTTAACAATGATTGTAAGAGTTCACTGTGTGGATATCCTCAAGGCACAAAGATAAGGGTTATTTATCTGAAGGGAGAATCTTCCCTATAGCACTAGCTGTAGAATTACAAAATGGTGAAGTTGCAATTTCCCAGGCAGGAGGGAACATATTCCAAAGTGGGGTGGGGGAGAGACAAGAGACAACACAATCCCAAGATAGATGGCACAATGAGGAAGAGCTTTAGGATAGCCATTCCCTAGAACCTCCCAGAATATATCCTGTTAGAATAAGAGCAGTGTGTGTTTAATCTAGCAAGATTCTGTCTATATGATGTGATCAAATAAAGTTGAAGTGCCTAAATGCTAAACCAATATGCTCAAACGAAGGCTCTTAGCAGATAACAACAGACTATCAGAATGTGGAGAGACATAAAACCCGGCCCACCTGCTAGTATGTTGGCTTCTACCAGAAACATGTACCAATAATGACTTATTTTTGGCCAACAACAAAGCCAAGAAGGTGGCTTCATTCTAGCAGTTTATAAAGTTTGATCTAGACCAGTGATGGCCAACCCTTTCCGGACCAAGTGCCCAAAGCCCAAACCCCCAAAATGCAATGTGCGTGTACCCCCGCTCCACGCATGCAGTCCCCTGCACCCCATCCCCCTGTGCATGCGCGCACGGCCCCTGCGTGCGCCCCGCACATGTGTGACAGAGACCCGACAACCAGCTGGCTGGTGGGAGGCGCACGCACAAGCATGGTGAACCTGAACTGGGGGGTGACAGCTCATGTGCCCACAGAGAGGGCACTGTGTGCCACCTGTGGCACGTTTGTCATATGTTCACCATCACGGATCTAGACAAAGAAGAACTGAACTTTAGCTGGAAAGGGCCAGAAGGCTAAAATGAGGTGCTTGGAGAAAGTGTGATCATGGGTGCTGTATCCAACATGGAGGGGCAAATATGCTAAATCAAATGGATAAATTCTCAAAACATTTGGAATGATGAAACTTCAAAAGACTGTTCTGGTCATTATAGCTGAAAACAAACTTGAGGAGATTAGTGGGCACTGCACCTAGTTATGTAAAGTAAGGACAAAGGAAAGGATCTCCAAATCTATTATCTCTAGAAGATTCCAAAGGTTCTGAGTAGGTACATAACCTCTTTACATGTGAATCACAAAGATCACACAAGAGAAACACTGCAAATATAGGTAATAAATGGTAACTAGGTTAGAATAAATTTCTCCTTCGTTTAAAAAATTTTCAACTTTTACTTTTTGTTGATGTTTAATTTTTTTGTTTGCTTTTTTTGTTGTTTTTTTTGGCTTGAGCAATCTTTTAGAATATGGAAAATTGTCTTCCCCATCTATGGAAAATCAGTTAAGACACCATAATTGGAGTTAGTTATCTCCAAAATATCTGTTCCTTATTTTAAAAGGTATCGCATTTAGTTTTAACTAGAAAGAAGACTTTAGAAAAAATTTTGTTTTGTATTTTAAAATGATGTTCAGATAATAAAAAACCCTCTTACCTTAATTATTTCCACCAACTGATCTACACCACTATCTCCTGGGAAAATTGGCTGTCCTAATAATAATTCTGCCAACACACAACCTGCCGACCAAACATCTAGAGAGGGAGAGAAAAATAAAACATAGGGGGCCAATTACAAGAATTGCATATCCAATATGGCTTTATCTATATCACAAACATAAGCAAATTTATACACAAGAAAGATAGTATATATATATAAATCAAATATTGTTTTTCACTTTTTAAGTTCATTCTGTTAGAGAAACAATAAGCAATCTGGAGACCATGGGGCATATAGAGCATTCAGGGCCTTTATATTCCAATACTCTCATTTCTGCAATCAGTGTATTGCTATTTAGTTAATTTCCAAATGTATGTCCTGCCTTTTCTTTATAAGCTCAGGATAGTGGATCTAGAATTTTTTCACCCACAACCTTTGAGGGAGGCTGGGTTCACAAACAGTGCTGTCTTAAAGTCATCCCATGAGTATTCATAGCTAGATTTCAATATGGCACTCCCCATTCCTAGTCCAATATCTTATATAACAGAGCACAATAATAGAATAACAAATTGAAGGGACCTTGGAGGTCTTCTAGTCCAACACCCTGCACAGGCAGGAAGCACTATACTATTTCAGACAAATGGTTGTTCAATCTCCATCCACAACGTCTGGAGGCAAGTCATTCCACTAATTGTTCTAACTGTCAGGAAATTTCTCTCCTTAGTTCTAGGCTGCTTCTCTCCTTGATTAGTTTCTTGTCCTGCCCTCAGGTGCTTTGGAGAATAAGTTGATCCCCTCTTCTTTATGTCAACCTCTTACGTATTGGAAAATTGCTATCATGTCACTCCACTTCTTTTCATTAGATGACTCATACCCAATTCCAACAACCATTCTTTATATGTTTTAGCCTCCAATCCCCTAATCATTTTTGTTGCTCTTCTCTGTACTTTCTAGAGTCTCAACATCTTTTTTACAATAGGGATGACCAAAACTGGATGCAGTATTCCAAATGTGGTCTTACCAATACAGTGGTATTAACACTTCACATGTTTTTGATTCTATCCCTCTGTTAAATGCAGCCTGAGACTGCATTTGCTTTTTTACCGGTTGTTGGTAAAAATTTATTTCATATTTAATTGAGTGTCCAAGATCTCTCTCACAATTACGATTATTGAGCTAGGTATCACCTATACTATACATGTGCATTTGGTTTTTCTTGCCTAAATGTAGAAGCTTTTTTCACCATTGAATTTCATTTTGTTAGTTGGGCCCAATGTTCAAGTCTGTCAAGATCCTACTGTATCTTAAGCCTATCTTCTGAGTGTTGACTATTCCTGTCAGCTTGGTGTCATTTGCAAATTTGATGAGTTCTCCATCTATCCTCTCATCTAAATCATTAATGAAGATATTGAAGAATACTGGGCCTAGGACAGAGGGGTACCCACTGTATACTTCCTTCCATGTATATGTAGTTCCATTGAGGACTACATGTTGAGTGCAGCTGGTCAGCCAATTACAAATCCATCTGGTGGTGATACTATATAACCCATATTTTTCTATCTTATTAAGTAATAGATTGTGGTCTACTATACCAAATGCCTTACTAAAGTCCAAGTAAATTATAGCCACAGCATTTCTTTGGTCCATCAATTTTGTCACGCACAACATCTAGCCCACACTGGGTGTCACACAACTGCTAACTAATTTACAGAGACACTTACAAGCAGAACACTGTTTTCCCCCTAAAAATTTATTTCAGAGTGTGTCATTTATATTTTACCGAATAAGAACATGAAGATTAGTAACTTTTTGCTCCTCTTTTAAAACGTAGTGGCCATTAATACATTTGGCAGCAAAATGTTACAAAGTTAAACTAGAAGATTTTCACTGCATAAGCTAACACAATTCTCTGTGTACAACAGTTTAGCATGTATTTAAATAAACATTTTTAAGAATTGTGTGCCTTTTTACTGTCATGGAATCTCCCCATATTTAATTTCAATGAATTGTCAGGAGTTCTAATATTTTGAGTTAGAAAAAACCCCATTCAAATACACTTTTTACATGCTATACATACTTATAAATTCCTCTCGAAGTTAAGAAGGCATAAATCTAGCATTTTCTTGTAGCTTAGCTGCTTCAGCACATCATTTCTATACTTTTCTCTGCCTTAAAATATAATGACTAGAATGATATATTCAAGCAAAATCACAACACAACTGAGGAATCAGCAATCTTTTCAGGTAATAGGTATCCTAATGGGAGTTTTTAGGTATTGAGAAGAAATGAAACGTCAAATATTCCATGCAATCTTATCTAAAATGTATCAGTTGGGCTGAGAGAAAGTGACTGGCCCAAAGTCACCCAACTGGATTTCATGGCTTAGATGGGACTAAAATGTATGGTCCCCCACTTTCTACCTAATGCCTTAACAACTATTAGATTGCTTCTTCAATAAGAAGACTTTATGGCTGATGGGCCTTGTGGCAATAGGAAGTATGGGAGCTTTTAGAAGCTTCAGCAAAAGAAGCAGTGATGCAATAGTGATAATTTAGGAGTGGCTAGATCGGGTGTCGGCAACCCGTGGCTGTGGAGCCGCTTGTGGCTCTTTGGGCTTTCTGCTGAGGCTCTCTGTCCCATCACTGGCTGGCCCCTCCCCTCCCTGTCATTCCTCGCCTGGAAGGTAAGGGCGATAGCAGGGGATGGAGAAGCAGCCAAGGCTGATTTTCTGGTGCCTCACTCTTGCTGGAGCTTCTTCCAGACCTTGTCGGTACATGCCTCGGTTGCTTGGGGAAGACGCACAACCTGCTCTCTGCCCCGAGACACCGGCCCACCCTGGCCGCGATTGACACCGGCCTCACTAACACGAGGGCTGGCAGGGTGGGAATGGAATCTGAGAGGACGCGACAACGAAAAGGGGGATGGGCCCGCAGTGCCCAGCCGCGGCTTTAAGAAGCTCAGGGCAGTGGGAAAAGGGGGCTGGCACCACTGAACCTCGCACACTGAACCTCCCAGGGGTCAGGAAAGCCGAGGCTGGGCCAAGCTGGTGAGCTCTCCTTGGGGCTCTTCACTACTACTTTTCCTTCTTCCTTTTGGAAATTTGGGCTGGCTAAGGAACAAGCGTGAACGCAGCAGAGCCAACTGTGGTGGGAGGGTGCGCACTAGTGGGGGGACCCTCATCAAGAGAATGGCCAGCCATCCTGCACACACTTTTGCTATGCTTTGGCCGAGCCTGCCTGCTTGCTTGAGAAGGGTCTCCCTGCTCATGTGCACTCCCATCCCCACCACAGCGGGAGGGAGAGAGACAGAGAGAGGGGGAGAGATACAGAGAGATACAGAGAAGGGGGGAGATTGAGGGGGAAGGGAAGGGAGAGATACAGGGAGGGGGGAGAGATAGAGAGAGGGGAAAGAGAGGGAGGAGAGTGGGAGAGATACACAGTGAGAGAGATACAGAGAGGGGGAGATAAGAGAGACAGAAAAAGAGACAAGATACATACAGGGGGGAGAGACGGAGAGAGACAAGAGAGATACAGGGGGGAGAGGGAGGGGGAGAGAGAGGGGGGGCAGAGAGGAGGAGATAAAGAGGGAGAGGGGGAGAGAGGGAGGGGAGGGAGAGAGAGGGGGGAGAAAAAGGCATAGAGAGATACAGAGAGAGTGGGAGAGAGGGGAGAAGATAGAGAGGGAGAGGGGGGAGATACAGAGAGGGGGAGGGAGGGAGAGACAGAGAGACAGGGGAGGGAAGATAAGAGAGGGAGAGGGGGAGATAAGAGATACAGGGAAAGTGGGGAAGAGAAAGAGAGAGAAAGGGTTTTGTGGTTCCTGGTTCTCTGCCCTAATGACTATGCTGAGTAGGGGGTCATGTGAATGAGTTAGTGAGTGACATCGAGTTGGCCATGCCCACCCAGGTTTTGTGGCTTCCGGTGGTTTATTTTCTGTGGGAAACGAGTCCAAATGGCTTTTTGAGTGTTTAAAGTTGCAGACCCCGGGCTAGATAAATAGGAAGTGGCTTTAGTCTTCTCTCCTCAGAAATCTTAGTTTCCAACTATTGTCTTCAGCAGAGCCAAGACCCCTGAGAAAAAAAGCTCAGTATGAAGTTCCTTGACAGAAAGTGAGCTTTGCATTAACAATTATTAAATTCTAAAGTGTCTTAAGGTAACAAGGGATGGATTTCAAAAAAAAATTATTTTAAATTTTATTTAAAAATGGAAACAAGCTTAAGGGATAAATAATTTTAAAATGCATTGTAAATTTAATAAAGCATGGCTTGGGAGGGAATCAATTTTAAATATGGCTTGCATTATTCATTGCCTGAATCAACTTTGGGAAACAGCAGTATTAAAATTAAGAAAATGACAGAGAAGTCATATCCAAACGGCAGGTACTTTATGTTCTTCATGAGTACAATGTACTATTTAAAAACAAACAAACAAACCGCCAGTTGGAATATCTGATCGTATTCGTCCACTAGTCCAGAAACCGAGATCTTACTGTCCACCATTCTACAGCCCCCACAAATTACTTCAATAAATTTAGTTTATTTACTCACTGATTTTTAGTAGGGCAAATTTATTTTTTAAATAGTAATTAAAATAAGCTTAGTAAACTTCTAGTCTTAGTAAGTGGTAGCACCTAGCCAAATACATATGATCTTGGAAAGATAAGCAGGATCAGGCCTGATTCTTCGATCTACAATCCAGGAATCTGAGGCTGGATTGTAGATTAAGGAGGAAAAAAATGCAATGGCAAACTCCATATGGATTGTTACCAAGAAATATATATATTGTTATGCCTTTGTTATACTAAGAATCAAATTTTACTCAAGGGACATTTTTAAAACTTTCCAGTTGTCTTAACAAACCTGCTTTATTAAAAACAAGATAAAACTCCAATCCCTTTAAAAATATGAAAATCTATTTCTTCTTGTGACTTCATGATGTCACCACCTGGCTCTTCTGCAATTCCTTGGAAGCAAAACAATATTTTTGTCAAGACCCTACTGTCCTCAGTAACTTTCTGGCATGTGGACAGATTTGGTTTGTAACTTATTTAGCTACAAGTTCCGGTGGGAACATTATCTATTAAAAATTATCCCAATGAAAGACACAGTGTCTTGGGTTAAAATTTTATCTGGGCATTGGATAGAGGAAGAAACTGAGTTTTTCCAAGTCTGGGCCTGTTCTGAATTGAGAAGATAGATACTGTCTTAGTATCTACCTTGGCCCAATTAAATCTTCTATTATGCCTCACTTCGAGATTAGTTAGTAGCATCTTATGAAGCACAGGCAATCTAATATCATATCTGCCTTGGAAATGGATTGTGATTGGTTGATGATTGCTATTTTCCTTCACACATGCTTGGATGCCTGAAAAGAAGCCCAATGTTATTTCATGTAACATTTAAACAATCTAAAACAGTACAGTTTCCTGAATGGTATATAAAGGATATATAAAACCAGGTTCTTTACTTCATAAAATGTACAGGTTATATTTATAGTTCAAGGAGACCAGTTATGAATCTGCTACATTTCTTTTGGGGATTCTAGAGCAAGGATGTCAAACTCGCCATGTCACGTTGCTGTCACGTGACATTTTGCAATGTTTTTCCCATTCACAGAGCTGGGGTGGACATGGCCTGCATGTGACACATCCGGCCCGCCAGTTTGACACCCCTGCTCTAGAGAGTCATGGTGGATCATATAAAAGAGGAAAAAAGGAAATTACCAACTGAATGGATTTCCTCTATTTTGTTTCATTCATTAACGAGAAGAAATATGTGTTGTGGCCCACCAGCTGCCAGCTCAGCTGGCAGCAGACTGAGGTTGGGGAGGAACTTGGGCTGGTTCTGGAGTATGGGGAAGGCTCTGATGAATGCTCTGCGTCGGACACAGAGATAGAGCCAGAGCCATCTGATATTTCCCAGCCACCGGAGAGGCAGCTGCCTTTGGAGGCTGATATGAGTGAGGAGGAAGAACAGCTGGGGCCAGATGCATATATGCACAGAGCAGTTAGGAGAGCTGAACAACAGAGGACAAGGAATCGACTTGGGAAGCAAAGCACACGTGGACGCTGAATGGGCCCTCCCTGGCTGGGGAATAAATAGAAGGCAAGGGGAGTGGTTGCCATAGGAGACAACAGTTCGTATTTCTGAAGATTTTGCTCACTGGGTTTCATGCCACAAAGACTGCTTGCCAGAACTTAATTTGCAACCTTTCAGCTGGGAACTCACGGTCACTGAAAAGATCTGTTACTACAGTTAACTCTTTGAAGGACTATTGCCTGGAGTTTTCAGTGGGTGAATGCAATTAATTCACAAAAGATAAATAAAGAGAGTTTTTTCGTGACAAGGAGTCTGTTTCTTGCTTCTGCTAAGGCTGGGGCAGAACAATATGTTTATGTAATGCTGCATGTAATCTTTTCTTCTCCATTCCAATATACTGATCACTTCAGTTTAAAAATGAAAAAACAAATACATACCTATACTAGAAGTATAATCTGTGGCTCCAAAAATTAACTCCGGTGCTCTGTAATATCGAGAGCAGATGTAAGAGACATTAGGCTCTCCACGAACTAGCTGCTTTGCACTGGAAATGAAATTATAATAAAAAGTTTAGTGTTCAATATACAAAATATATAATTTTCAATAAATTAATATTTAAAGGAGTATATGCACTTCCTCTAAAATTTATGCAAGTAATTAAGATAAATATCAAAATGCAAATTTATTTAGCATTAATACCATGTTTCCCCGAAAATAAGACTCAGTCTAATTTTCAGGGGAAGTCTTACCCGCTTAGCTTAGGACCACCGCAGCCAGGCCTCCCACGCCCCGACAGCTGTCACACTGCTGCCTGACTTCTTCTGCAACCGTGAGCAGCCAGATGCCACGTGGCAAGTTGTGCTGGTGCCACTGCTCGCGTCAGGCCACACAGCTTGTCGTGTTGTTCCACATGTGGCACTGGTGCAATGTGCCACATAGCCTCCTGCCACAAGCGTCAGCACCAGCGTGACCTGCCATGCTGCCTCCTGCCACAAGCGATGGCACCAGTGCCACACGCCATGTGGCATTCTGCCACAAGCAGTCGCACTGGCGCGATGCACCGTGTGGCGTCCAACTGCAAGCAACTGCAGAGGAAATTGCAGCAGCGTGGCAGGTTTTGGGATGTGGGAGACCTGGCTGCAGCGGTCCTAAGGTAAGTGGGCATGTGGGGCCGCTCCACCCCCTATCCCAGTTTGATTTTTATGCATGCACCTTGCCCCACCTTGTACAACCAGACGATGGGACAAGTAAACGGGGTCTTAACCTGGGCTTATTTTTGGGGTAGGGCTTATATTAGGCACACAGGGAAAAATCAAGCTACGGCTTATTTTCGGGATAGGTCTTATTTTTGGGAAAACATGGTAGATAAACCATTTTATTATTCAATGTTAATGAGTCGGATACTGTAGTTAAGTGAAATTTAGTGCAAACAGGAAAAAGCAAAATGAAATATGTCTGCAGATAACATCAAAAATTCAGAAATATTTTTTTCAAATATCCAGGGATAAAATATAAATTCTTAGTACAAAACCTAACTCTTCAAATATTACTAGCACAAATCTATCAGTTTTCCAGGAAATATTTTTAATTGATCCCAAAGGATCAGACATATTTATTTAAAAAGATAAATATATTTTAAAAGGTAAAGAGTAAACATAAAGACCCTACTGAAGATTTATACACTGAATAATCCAATTTAACTTTTTACATTAATCAACGAACAATATGAACAAAAATATTACCCTAAAGGAAAACAAGGATATATTTCATATTTATAATACATTTTAAAATACATGAGGTTTTTTTTTTAAGTGTTAAGGTTTTTTAAAGAGAAATAATATATTTAACATGCACAAAATCCCCGACATTCTTGATTCCTACAAACCAATTTAGCTTCTGATTATTTCTAAACCATGCAAGGCAGTGGTGGGTTCCAAAATTTTTTACTACCTGTTCTGTGGGCGTGGCTTTCTTGGTGGGTATGGCTTGGTGGTCATGTGACTGGGCGTGATTTGGTAATCATGTGAGTATGTAGGCGTGGCCAACTTTATGTCACTCACGTCAAGGGTTAGGGTGCCTGGACTCTCCTCACCTCAAAGGCCTCAACGAGATACAATTTCCCTTACTGAACATCCAAAATATACTATTTAATCCTATGTATATATGCCATATGCAGCATTTACATAGCAAAGGTGGCTGAGGAACTGTGGGAGTTGAAGTCCACAAGTCTTAAAGTTGCCAAGGTTGGAGACCCCTGGCCTAGGAAAACAATCCACATCACTAAAAAAAAAAATTCCATGTCGCATCTGTTTTACGGGAGGAGGTTCAATTCATCGCCCAGTTAAAGAGTGAAATGACATGCTCAAGGCTGACAGCATTGCTTCCAATGACATTTGGCTCCAGATTAGATGCTGAAGCGACCATCCCCGGTGCTGGATGCTGGGTACGCCTCTTATTTTTGTCAGACTGCTACCTCTTTGGGGCAAGGGTTGCTTTTTACAGCGTGGCGAGGAACAAACAGCGCCTCTCACCTTGGCTGCTCCTGCTGCTGCTGCCCTTACTCCGTAGAGGTCCAGCAAGACCTTGACGAAACACCACGTCCGCTCAGGGATGCTTTCTCCTTCCCCTCCCCAGGACTATGCTAAGCGGTGGCTCATTCCTACCCCGCCGCGTCAGCATCACGTGAAGCAAATTAAAGGCGGCCCGCCTCTTTCCCCCATGTTGCTTCTCGGCCTGAGCAGCAAAGCACACCCCCCCCCGATCTCCGGTATCCACAGCCCTTTGGGTCACTTGATCCAGCCAACAGCCCCTCTGGCCGCCGCTGTGTCCCCCTGGAATTTCATCCAAGAACCAAGCAGCGGAGAAGGCAATCCCATTCCCCACTGGAGGGGCGAAAGGAAGCCTCTCGAGGGAGAGGCTCTCGAGCCTCTGAAGCCTCTCAAGGGAGACGTCTGCTGCTGCCACTGCCTCTGCTTCTTCCTTCTCTCTGCTAACAGAAGTCAGAGAGTTAAGGGTAGTTGCTTCGCTGGGTGTTTCTCCATGTTTCCATCCTGAGTCAGCCACCGCTGCCACTTCCCATCTGCTGTTGGGAAGGTGATGCTTATGGCAGATGGGAGGTGGCAGCTGCGGCTGACTTTGGATGGAAACACAGAGAAATGCCCAGTGAAGCAACTGCCCTTTCCACTCCAACTTCTGTTAGCAGAGAGAAGAGAGAGGTAGAGGCGGCGGCGGCGGCGGCGGCAAAAGCAGAAGGAAAGGGGCTGATTGCTTCGCAGCCAGCATGGTTACCCAGGCTCCCTTTGGCTGGCTCGTCTCACAGCACCGCCACACACACACACAAGATGTCTCCTCCAAGAGGCTTCAGAGGCCAAGCCTTTTTTTTTCTTGTCCCCCTCCTGCCACCGCCTCGAGGGCTTTGCAGCGTGGAGGCCTCTTCCTCCCGAGGTTTGGGGAGGGAAGCGGGGCGCGTTAAAGAAAGGTAAAAGGGAATGGGGGTGGCAAGCTGGCCACAGGGACACCAGGAAGGCCGCATGGAAGGCAGGCAAGCATGTCAAGGTCACCTGGCTGTGGGCCAAGGGGAAGGGAGTAGGGAAGGCCTTCACAAGTGGGCATGGGCATGGGGACCACCGGGAAGGCCATGTGGAAGGCAAGGAACCATGGCAGGGCTATGGGCCGCAGGGAAGGGAGTAGGGGAGGCAGGCTGGGATGGTAGGGGGGACCGGGGCAGCTAGATAGGCCGCAACCTGCAGGCTTACCTGGCAGGCAGATCAGGGCTACTCAGTTGGGGCACAGTGCTTCAGGCATGCTAGCTGCAAGCGTGATCCACACAGTAGAAATAAGGAGTGACTGGGTGAAGTGGGGCGAGTGAGCATCAGGCGGCCAGTGCGAGCAAGCGGCAACCGGGGGACAGGTTCGGGGGCATGGCCAGCCAGCAGTCACTACAAGTTCGGCCGAATTACTGCTATCAGTTTGTGCGAACCGGTAGAAACCCACCACTGATGCAAGGGTGCCAAAAGATGTAGCTAGATATGATAATTACTTTAAAAATTAAGATTTTTAATAAATATCCACTGCATTACTGTTAAGTAGGATAAACATCTTTAAATAATTGTATATTTCCTCTCCAATTCAGTTAGAACACTACTACACACAAAATATTCCAGAATTCCACCTACTGCCTTATCTTTGGACACTTTAAAGCATTTGACAATGGCATATAAATGTTGTTTAATCTGTTATTGGAAATAGAATTTAAATAAAAGTTCATTTATATGATCAATCGGCTATAGCAAAGGGCATAAATAGTTATGTATGCGGGTTGTATGTATGTGTAAGAAGTGCCCAGCCAGCTGGAGAGGCATGTAGAGGGGCAGTTGACATGGGTTAGGAAGGGTACCTAGAAGTGCTTGGGAGTATCCAAGAGGTGCTATGCTGGTCAGGGACTTCATATGTGGGATAGATATGGGTATTGTGTGGGGATGCCCAAGAGGCACCACATAGTTGGGAAAAACTCATGGGAGTGGAGCATATTGGGCAGGGTGCACAAGAGATGCTGCATGCTTTGGGAAAGGCACATGGGATGGGACAGGTCAGGGAAGGTTTTGTGGGGACCAACATGAGCCAAGAAGGGTGTGTGCAGGGGTTCCTTCCTCCCTGTCCCTTCCTTCTTTCCCCTCTCTCTTCTCCTTCCAGCAGACAGGTAAGTGGCTAATGCTGGGTGGGGACAAAAATGAGGGATTGTAAGACTGGCTGGGAAATTGTCTGATTGTTGAAAATGAATATCACATGATTGCAGCAGCAGCCCATAGCACTAAGTAGGGCCAGCTTTCCCACATTTCATTCCCTTGGAAGTCATGAGTCCTGAATTTGGACTGGATCCAAACATTCTGTAAATTAATCAATTTGAGGTACTTAGTTAAAAACAGTGTTACCCTCTGATGCACCATTTCACCTAGTTAAAGATCATGACAAGAGTTTTTGTAGTATACAGGTATCACCAACCAATACAAGTCTGCCATTCTGGTTTTGTGCCATTTGCTGCAAATTCCAATCTCCATACAGACATAAATACAACAGGAATAAATACAACAACCAGCCCCATTAACTGCAAATAAATTAAGGAAATGTGAAATTCCAAGTATTCTGCTCACTCGACTCAAAACAAAGTATCTGGAATCCTTTCAAACCCATCTAAAATATATTTATATGAGTTAAAAATCAAGTCTTGGTTGCCTAATGTAAAACACAGGTACTCTGCTAAGTCATTTCAGGGGGAAAAAACTACTTCTAGATATCAATTCCTAAGATAAGTTAGTTTTGAGTACAGCTAACAAAGATCTGCCCAAGGACCATTTACAGAAAGTATCATCCTCAAAGAAACTTTGGTTAAAAAAAATTCCTCCAGACATGTAACGAAGATTGAAAAAAACAATTATCCATTACAAATTGGACCTGGGTGGCCAATTAATATAAACAAACAAACAAAAAAGGAGGATCTAAAATTAAGCATTAATACCTCATTGCTTAAAACAGGCCTGACTGTCAACACCAGCACTTGTGCCTCATGAAACAATGCTTGACTCACATGTAATCTGCATCTACATAACCAAACCAGGACTTCCCATCACTTCCCATTTACAACTCATACATATCAGCATTAGACATCAACTCAAATTTCTTCCAAACTGAATGGCCCACCTATTGTCAGATTGAATTTTACACCCTATTCTGAGATATTCCAGGAACCTTCTGAATCAGATGAGTTTTGATTTTAGTCATAGTCCACATTTGGAATATATCTAGTGGCATTCCAAACAAAATGTCCCTATTTTCACTGCTCTACACTATGACAGATAGTGTCTTCTTTATAGCATGGTAGCATCTTCCTCCAGAACCAACTTGGGGACTTTGGCTGGCGTCTCTCTTTTCTCGCTATCAGCATACCAAGTCTGAAATGTATTAAGAAACATAACTTTCTCAATTTAATCCAAACTTCAAGCAACTACGTCCAGTCCAATAATGTACACCTTTCTGTTTATTGTCTTGGAATTAAAATGAAAAAAGATAGAAATGATACAGTAACTTTGGATGAGTTTAATGCTAACTAATAAAAAAGTACCTATAGATGTAGATTAAAAATTAAGATTTTTATTTGTCCTGATTTTATTGTATACCAAGGAATAATTATTTATAGGTATTTTATATCTACCGTACAGAATGGCAGAAGGTAATACGTTATCTCTCGCTCTAAGCAATTATTTCTAAATGAATTGCAGATTTTCAGGAGTTCATAGTGATAAGCATTCTGGTGATATACACGAAAGACTATGTTCATATGATTCTGGAGAAACAGAGCATGCCCATCTTTATTGCAATTAATATAAAGGTAAAGGTAAAGGTTCCCCTCGCACATATGTGCTAGTCATTCCCGACTCTAGGGGGCGGTGCTCATCTCCGTTTCAAAGCCGAAGAGCCAGCACTGTCCGAAGACATCTCAGTGATCATGTGGCAGGCATGACTAAACACCAAAGGCGCGCGGAACGCTGTTACCTTCCCACCGAAGGTGGTCCCTATTTTTCTACTTGCATTTTTTACGTGCTTTCGAACTGCTAGGTTGGCAGAAGCTGGTACAAGTAACGGGAGCTCACCCTGTTACGCGGCACTAGGGATTCGAACTGCTGAACTGCCAACCTTTTGATCGACAAGCTCAGCATCTTAGCCACTGAGCCACCACGTCCCTACAGCAATTAATATAGAGGACTGTAAAAGTAACATATAACATCAATCCTCCAAAGATTCCCAGGTAAAGCAGGCAAGTTATATATTAAGTTATTATTAATTATATTGATCAATCAAATACTTTATTATGGTCAGGGACCAGATGTAGGTGTAATTCAGTTACAATATTACAGGAGGAAATGGGAGTGGGATAAAGGTAGCTGAAAAATTATACAAAGCAAAAGGGAAACAGTAGGTAACAACTGGAGTACTGGAGCATATTTAAATCATGAGACAGCACAAACTGTAATGAATGTTTATTAAATAGTTCTGAAGTTATTCTAGTGGAGTATTAAAATACTAAAATACTTAACAAAGATATGGTGATAGAATGTAAAATTCTATCCTGAATATTTGTGGCATAATTGATGATTATTACTTATTGCCTACTTGGTTGTGTATTATAATCAGATTATAGGGTTATAACATTAGAGGAGAGAAAGAGAAAAGAAAAATAAAATAATCCAAGGATGTTGAGCTATCAAGCTGATTCTGAAGTTAACTGTTACCTAGTTTTAACTGCTGCAATGATAAATGTAGCTACAGTGGGTGATGTAACAATATTAGTCTGAAAGGACTAATGGTCTTTCTTTGGCTTTATCTATTTATGGTTAGGAGATTTAAAACAGAACCTTACAAGGGGAACAAATTTAACACAATAGCATCTATGAGTTCTGGCTCCTTTCTGGCAGAAAAGTAATTATTTTTCTTTTTTTGCTGCTGGAAGATAAATTAGATAAAGAAGACTGAGAAGACTCTTCTCATCAATTAAACAACCTTGATTCCAGAAAAGGTGAATTTGATTGAAGTAATTCTATATAGAACATACCGTATATATTCGAGTATAAGCCGACCCGAATATAAGCCGAGGCCCCCAATTTTACCACAGAAAACTGGGAAAACTTAGTGACTCGAGTATAAGCCGGGGGTGGGAAATGCAGCGGCTACTGGTAAATTTCAAAATAAAAAAGACTAGTCAAAAGTGCGAGGACCTGTCAGAAATCATTTTTTTCAGCCCTCTGGGTAATCCTTTTGTGCATATGGACTACTCAGAGGGCTGAAAAAGTAATTTTTGACTGGTCCTCGCACTTGTGACCAGTCCTCGAACTTACGACTGTCCTCACATTTTACGTTTTTGCCCTATCTTATCACCATTTCTCTCTCCCCCTCTCTTTCTCATTCTTTCTCTCTCCCACTCTTTCTCTCTCTCTCTCCCCCACACTCTCTCTCATTCTGCCCCCTTTCTCAAAGAGAGAGGTGGTAGGTTTGAGGAGAAAGATTGCTATACAATAAAAAAGATGAAAGGGAAGAAAACCAACCCCAAACAAATATAAAGCTATCAAGATAAAGAATGAATTGTTAAACTTTAAAGAATAAAAGAGAACAAATATGAATAAATAGCAACAATTAGAAACACACATACAAACATATAATGTATTTTCTTTGAACAGAGTATTTGGCCGGTTCAAAAATTTAAACAGTGTTTAGTCATTTCAATTAAATTTACAATTTCTATATTTCCTTTTTGCCATATTTATTCCTCATCTTTTTATTTTAAAAAACCAATATTACCCTTCATCCTCATCTCTAACCTTTATAAAATTCAATTTTTCCCCTTCTATTCTATATTATACTCTTTCCCATTGTCATCTATTTTTATATCCATCCTCATATTGGTTAATTATGTAATTATGTAATACAGTTGTTTAATACAAATTCAACATTTTAATATAAATCAATTAGTTATATAACTATCTTTTTTGTATATTAATCAATATGAACATGAATATTCCAATTATTTCCATGCAATCCAATTTCTTACAAATCAATTAATTATAGTTACCAATAATAATAAACCAAATAATTTCCCCCATATATTCCTCCAAACCACAACTTAACCATTTCTGCTTTCAACACAATATACAATTAATAATATCTCAATTATTACAATTCCCTAGTTAAATAGAGCTTTTTTTTCTTTTGTGTTTTAAAATCTTGAACCTCCTCTTTTGCCATAAATTTCCCATTGTTTGCAGTTTTCCACCTACCTTTTTTGGTGAGGAAAAAGAAAAAGAAATCTCTCTCTGCCTCATTTTGTCACGTTGCAGCAAAGACCCTGCTTTACTTTCAGTTTCGCGTTTCAGCATGGCTTGGGGGGGGAAAAATCTGCACCTCTTTGCAGCTAGCAAAACAGCTGAGAGCAAATCAGCTGAGGGTCAGGAGGCTCTTCAAAACAACTTATGGTAATTAACCTATACTGAAGCTGAAAGGGCTGTTTTTTCTATTTTTGCAGACACGGGTCTACTCATTTGTTTTCTTTTAAAAAGGCTTTTTTTTTTGGTGACTCGAATATAAGCCGAGGGGGGCTTTTTCAACCTGAAAAACGTGCTGAAAAACTCGGCTTATATTCGAGTATATACGGTACTATGATCTCTCAAAGAATCAGTAAAATTTGTTCCATTATATCTTTTTTTTAAAAAAATCTTGTTCACATAAAACTTTATCATATATTGCTAATTAACATGGTCCCAAGGAATAGATAAATAAGCAAAGTTCTTTAAGATCCTGAATCCATGTCACAATTTTTCAGCCTAATTTTCCAACTACTCCTTTGTTAAAATGAAAGATTCTAGCTTTGAACTGAAAGCATTCATAAATGAATCACAGAACTGTGAAAGAATTTTTTTCCTTCAAGCTACTCCAACTGCTGGCATAAGTAGCTATTCCCACTAACTATAAAATAAAGCAAATGGTGAAGTTTAACTATTACTCATAGTAACTGTGTCCTATTTATCCTGTTTTGCTCCATTCCCACCATTAGTAGGAATAACTACTGAGACTACAATAATTATTAATTAAAATGAGAACTGGGAAATGATGAAAAGAGTCCTGAAAATATTTACCTTCCAAAATCACAAAGTTTTAGAACAGCTGTGTCAGGGTCCAACAAAAGATTCTGTGGTTTTATATCCCGATGACATATTCCAAAGGAATGGATATAGGCTAAACTTCGGAATAATTGATACATATACAACTGTAATACAAAAAACAAATATTATGATCAAAGTTTCCATATCAAAACATTGGCAAATGGAAAATTTTTATAATACTTGAAACACTATCTCAATAAGCATTTTTTTTCTTCATAACATACACATTTACTAATCTTACAAAACATTTTTTCACATTTCTTTTGGCACAGAAGGTACAGTACAGGTGGTGTTTTTGGGGTTTTTTTGAGTTTTTTTGAAAAAAGTTTTTTTTTTATTTTTTTAAAACACAAACATAAAACACATCTTTTCCAAAACGAAGCATTGATCCGGTCACAAATTAGTACAAATCACTAACAATTCTTAACTTCCAATTAACACAACTTAATATTTTACTCAGCAGTGTTATTAACTGTTATTAACATCAGCTGCCTGCAATTACTGCAAGTTCAAATCCCACCAGGCTTAAGGGTGACTCAGCCTTCCATCCTTTCTAACGTAGGTAAAATGAGGACCCAGATTGTAGGGGCAATAAGCTGACTTTGTATAAAATATGCAAAAGTACGAAGGCTATTGCTTAATGCATTGTAAGCTGCCCTGAGTCTCCGGAGAAGGGCGGCATATAAATCAATTTTTTTAAAAAAGTTATTTCTCTAAATTCTATCAATTTAACTATGCCATTATCCCAAAAACCTGTTACTTAAATCTTAGATCCTAACCAAATATCATTCCATTTTTCTCTTCCTTTTTGCTTAGATGGATATATTTTAACAATATAAATCATTACAGTTATTGTAAACATTTTAAAAATATTTTAACTATTACTCCCATAATAATAATCTTCATTACTTTACTATTAATCCCGACACAATCATTTTATTTTTACTGTTCCCAACATAATCATCTTTATTTTTTGGATGTTAATTCCAACATAATCATTTTATTTTACTGTTGCATTTATCATTATCGTCTTTATTTCTGTTGTTAATCCAATTTATACATTTCATTTTTACTGTTAATCTCAACATTAGGAGTCCATAGGAGTCCTGGTGGCGCAGTGGACTAATTCACTGTTATTAAGATCAGCTGCTTGCAATTACTTCAAGTTCAAATCCCACCAGGCTCAAGGTTGACTCAGCCTTCCATCCTTTCTAAGGTAGGTGAAATGAGGACCCAGATTGTGGGGGCAATAAGCTGACTTTGTATAAATATACAAAAGTATGAAGGTATTGCTTAACGCACTGTAAGGCGCCCTGAGTCTCCAGAGAAGGGCAGCATATAAATCAAATTTTAAAAAAAATACTCCTCCCTATTTTTGCTGTCCTACCCAGCATAATAATTTTTATTTTTGACTGTTAATCCCAGCATAGTCATTTTATTTTTACTATTAAACCTAACATCTTTATCTTTGTCTTTGCTGTTAAACCCAACATAATCATTTCATTTTTGCTGTTACTCCCAGCAAAATCCTCTTTGTTTTGTTGTCCTACACAACATCATTTTTGTTTTTTGGCTGTTAAACACAGCATAATCATTTTTGGTTTTTGGCTGTTAAACACAGCATATTCTTTTTTTGTTTTTTGGCTGTTAATCACAGCATAATCATAGTTAGCTTTACTATTAATCCCAACATCCTCCTCTTTTTTGTTGTTTCCATCCATCTATACATTGCTTATTTCAGTTAATCATATTTATCATTATTCTTTTTTATGACAATTTAACATTGAGACATTGTTCTTGCTTAAAACATAACTTTGTATATATTTAAAAATCTCTTTTAACATGCTTAATTTCTCTTATATTCTAATTAGCATCAATATTTCAATTTTATATATCTATGTCATATTCTTCTCATATTCCTATACATCCATAATTATCTTATATGAACTCCTTTTTATTATTACTACCACCTATACATTATTTCATTTTTAATCACATTGTTTTAATTCTTCTTTTTTCTTTTTCCAACTGTGTCTACCTCATTTCTTCACTTTCTTGCCTGTTAGCATGTATTTCCTTCCATTTTCAAAGTCTTCAAAT
This sequence comes from Ptyas mucosa, assembly GCA_012654045.1. Taxonomy (NCBI): domain Eukaryota; kingdom Metazoa; phylum Chordata; class Lepidosauria; order Squamata; family Colubridae; genus Ptyas; species Ptyas mucosa. The sequence continues at coordinate 5,414,432 of WNWU01000064.1, read as the reverse complement.
TTTGTCCTCCATATATTAAGTCTTTTCCTTATTTTTAATCTGGATAAAATGCATCAAGTTCCCTTCTCTTGAGCCTGTGCTAAATCCTTCTTTTGTTCCTGCGCCAGTTTTTAAAATTGTTATTATTCCAATTATAGGAGTTCCATTGTAGTTTCCTTTTCTTTTCATCAAAGTCAAGCTGCCTGCAGCCAAGAAGAAAAAACCTCCTACACAAAATCCCACGACTGTTATCTGTAAGGTTCAAATTTTTCCATAACAAAAACGAGTTACAATTTTTTTTATACCAGAAGGTGTTCCTCTACAATCCACTTTTTCCATTAGTCATCCAAGTATCCATTTTATTACAATTATATAACAGTCCAGTTTGGTTACTTTTCTTCCGTTGATTTTAAAAGTATCAAATCATCATCATCATCTTTTTTTTTTAAATCCAATTCCAGTTTTAAAATATCTGGTCTTTTCACCATGTCTCGATATTTAATTCCATTAGTTCTGTTCTAGAGTTAGTTGTTTGTCGGGTCTTTGTCTCTTTAAGATTACATTTTAAACTTTCCATAGCCCCTTTGTTGTTCAGCCACTGTTTTAAGGCTAGGGGTCTTATAGTTAGTAATATTGTTCTAAGTGTTGTTGCAAGCCTGGGTTGGTTGTCACTCACCCGGCTTCAAAATGCTCCGTTTCAATCCATTCTTCTCCTGCACATCTCTTAGCTCGGTTGTCCCAGCTTCGTGGCAGCCGCCATGGCTGCCGCCCCCGCCCCCCGACTCGCACAGGGTTCCCTCTGACCTCCGAGGAACTCGCCTGTTCCTCTTGGTCATCCGAGGTACCCCTTTCCCCCCATCCCTGCAGGATGGTTCAGGTCCAAAGACCCATCGGTGGCGATTCGACAGCCAGGGTTTTCGTGGCGCTCATCAGAGCCCGCTATTTCCCCGACTGTCTCGTCGCAAAACCAAACCGGAAGTCAGTACAGGTGTTCTTCAACTGCAACTTCCAGTAGGCCTCAACAAGCATGGCTAACTGTAAAAAATGCTGCATTAGGGAAATCAAAGCAGTTAGATGCATAGAAATTATCACGATACGAAAATATAATTTTATCTAATTTATCTAATTTATAATATAATAGCTATCTAATTAGCTTCCATCATTAATATTTTTTTCTCACATTGGACAAAATCTATTTATGTAACACAATCCTAGTTGTAGAATATTAAGAATATGTCTTATATTATTCTATATAACAGTCCTTCATATAAGTCTTCCCCTTTGGAAAAAGCTAGCTATATTTACCTGAAATGCAACCCAAAGCAACTTGGAATGTCTTATTCAGTGCAAACATAAAATAAATTATGGGTTTCCTGTTTGTTGGAATGTTTTCAAACAAAAGCTTAATAAAGAATAATGAAGAACCATGGTGGCGCAGCAGACTAAAGTGCTGTTAATTACTGCGAGTTCAAATCTCACCAGGCTCAAGGTTGACTCAGCCTTCCATCCTTTCAAGGTAGGTAAAATGAGGACTCAGATTGTGGGGGCAATAAGCTGACTTTGTATAAAAAAGAACACCACTTAGGGGGGGCCGAAAGCCCTACTAAGCAGGTATATACAAAAAGTATGAAGGCTATTGCTTAACGCATTGTAAGCCGCCCTGAGTCTCTGGAGAAGGGCGGCATATAAATCGAACCAATAAATAAATAAACCACTATCAAGGATAATTTAACAAGCTTGTGCATTAATACTGATCCATTCCAACTCCTCCATTCTAGGATGGATGGATGGATGGATGGATGGAAGGAAGGAAGGAAGGAAGGAAGGAAGGAAGGAAGGAAGGAAGGAAGGAAGTTTGATGAAGGGAAGGATGATCAGCTGAAGGGTTAATACTGGGCAGTTAAAAATTAAGTGGGAACTATATCTAGTCACATAGCAAGGGGAAGAGGTGGAAACAGAAGGCCCCTGTAAACAGTTTGGAAGTATTAGAATGTTCTGAGCACAAAGAACTTTGCCTCCATAAAAATATAAATTCATGTATATAAATCACAAAGATCACTAAAAAAGAATGAAAAGTTAGTAAATAGCATCAAAAACCATTAAACGGTCCAAGAAAAAAAGGCCAAACATCTTTCAATCCAGGAGTAAAGGAGAACATATCAGGATGCAATGAAGCAAGCAAGGACTGCAATACTGGTGAGAGAAAGTTTGTGAACCATTTGTGAACCGTGTATATATCTGAAGGACTGTTTGTACCCTGTTGTATTAACCTGGGCCATTAGATCTGGAATACAGCTCATGTTGCAGCTCTCATCAGCTAGGAACCTACGTTTGATGGGTCCAGGAGATATTCCTTCCCTGCTGTGGTGCCTGATTTAACACACACGGCTAATAAATTAGCTCCATCTCTTTTGTTATTACAAATAAATTCGCTCCATCCCTTTTGTTATTACAAAAAAATCCTCAAGACTTGATTATGTTATCAGGCTCATCCACAGTGAGTTTGAGGAACTTGCCCCTATTTTTTAAAAAACCCACATATTAGGGGTTATCATCAGAATCTGGTTTTTTTTGACGATTTGTAGAAGTGAATCCTATCCCTATAAGATATACCGTATTTTTCAGAGTATAAGACACACCTTAGTTTTTGGGGAGGAAAATAAGAAAAAAAGCTGATTGGCAGGTGGATCCGCCTCCCAGAATACCCCCAATCAGCTGTTCCCAGAGGTGAATTTTAGCAACAGGTTCGTTGGTTGTGAGCTCTTGCCTTGCTTTTTTTTTTTTTTGCTTTTTTTTCCTCCCTCTGAAACTTCTGAAGTTCTGTTTCAGAAAAAACTTTTTTTCCTGCCTCTGAAAGCCTCCGAAACAGGAAAAAAGCCTCTGACACTCTGTTTGAGGGCTTCTTTTCTGAAGCTTCATTTCTGATGCTTTTTTCAGCCTCTGAAACCTCAGTTTGAGAAGCTGGGTGGGGTATATTCAGAGTATAAGACACACCTAGATTTTCATCCTCTTTTTTGGGGGGGAAAGGTGCATCTTATACTCTGAAAAATACGGTAAATCCTGTATTTATACTATAGAGTATAAATAACTGAATAGAGCTCAGAAAAAGGGTTTTTTTAATGTTCATAAGGCTGGAAAAGGCTATTGTGGAAAAAGTAGGCCTCTATCAATCCAAAGGCAGCCACATGGTGAAGAAAATACATAACATTGTTACCCTTCCTAGGAATACCGTATTTTTCGGTGTATAAGATGCACCTTTTTACCCCCCAAAAGGGGGTGAAAATCTGGGTGCGTCTTATACGCCGAATGTAGCCCCGCCCACCCACCGGCTCCCACCCTTTGGCCATTTTCGGGCAATTCCAGGTGGCAGGGATCTGGATCACGGCACAGCCTGAGGAACAACCCTCTTCGGGACAGTCTGGGGGGGGGGCAAGTGCCATGATTTGCGGCTGGTACCTCTCTGGCCGCCCAGCAGGCATCTTAGGGCAGGCAATGGCCACAATGATTTCACTCCCCTGCAATGTGGGGAGCTGCCGCCTAAGCCCTCTGTGCCCAGGAGCCGAGCAAGCCGAACGAGAGCTCCTAAAGAAAAATGCCCCTCCTTTCCAGCCACCGCTGCCCAGATTCCCCAACGCAATAATGAGAGCCGCATTTCAGGCGACGGGTGGCCAGTTCCCCTGCAATGTGAGGAGCTGCCGCCTCTCTGCGCCCAGGAGCTGAGCTGAATAAGAGCTCCTAAAGAAAAACGCCTCTCCTTTCCAGCCACCGCTGCGAAGAATTGCAAAAGGGCGAACTTGTCGGGCTGTGGTTGGGAAAGTGTGCACGCGCGTGTGGGGGGGGGGATTGTTGCTTCTTTGAAACAAGCGAGCAATTGTGCATGCCCTGAATACTAAGGGGCTGTTCACACATGATGGAGCCACCGGATACCTATGACCCTCATCCTTTCTCTCTCTCTCTCTGACTCTCATGTGTGTGAACGGCATTCGTGCTAGGGGAAGAGCGCAAAAGAAAGGTGGTAGAATAAGATGCGTTTTAGACCAAGGGTCTCCAACCTTGGCAACTTTAAGCCTGGAGAACTTCAACTCCCAGAAAGCTGGCTGGGGAATTCTGGGAGTTGAAATCCTCCAGGCTTAAAGTTGCCAAGGTTGGAGACCTTTTACAATTCTTTGCAGTGGTGGCTGGAAAGGAGGGGCGTTTTTCTTTAGGAGCTCTCATTCAGCTCGGCTCCTGGGCGCAGAGAGGCGGCAGCTCCTCACATTGCAGGGGAACTGGCCGCCCGTCGCCTGAAACGCGGGTCTGATTATTGCGTTGGGGAATCTGGGCAGCTGGAAAAGAGGGGCATTTTTCTTTAGGAGCTCTCGTTCGGCTTGCTCGGCTCCTGGGCACAGAGGGCTTAGGCGGCAGCTCCTCACATTGCAGGGGAGTGAAATCATTGTGGCCATTGCCTGCCCTAAGCTGCCTGCTGGGCAGCCAGAGGGGTGACCAGTTGCAAATCATGGCACCCGCCTTGTTCCCCGAAGCTGCCAGGCAGATTCCCCCCCAGACTGTTCCAAAATGCTGGTAGGCAGGAGGTAAAATACTTTTTTCCTTGTCCTCCCCCCCAAATTAAGGTGTGTCTTATACTCCAATGCGTCTTATATACCGAAAAATATGGTAGTTGGTCTAGCAAAAATAAGCCCAAGAGCCCAAGAGCAAGATGTACAATTCTCTGAGGGACAGCAGAGGATAATGGCAAAGGATTTGTAGATCAGTCTTATATTATCTAATGCCAGTGCTCATGAATCCACCAAAAAGAAAATTATGAACAGGAATAATATGCTTGAAGGATAACCAAGGAAGAAACCATTGCTGACTAGAAAGCATATTGTTTCCTGTCTTGTTTGCCAGAGAGCATCTGAATAATCAACAGTCTACTGGAACAAAGTTTTCTAAATAGGTGAGACAACCATGGAATATTCTGACATTAATGAGAAACATGATTGGGGGGGGGGGGGGGGGATCATGTATTCCAGAAAAGAAGTTTCCTTCAGCCAATCATCAAATGCTGTAAAGAGAAACTGCTCATAGACTTGTCCCGAAGGTGCTTTCCTTCAAACCACCAGGACTTGGATCTCCATAGTAATTTGTTTATAGTCTCACACTTCTAAAAGATGAGGCCGAGAAGCACTGTTTCCCTATGGTAGTGCCAACACTGAGGAATGTGGGCCTGGCCAGCTCGACATCACTGTCGGGGCACCTGTGGTGGCCCAAGCATTCTGCCAGCGAAAACAGGCTCCTGAGCTCTGTTTTCGGCTGCCAGGGCCTTGTGCAACCCACTGCCAGTGAAAATGGAGTTCTGTTTTCACTGGCAGAGTGTAGCAGGAGGCCCTGGCAGCTAAAAACGGAGCTCAGGAGTCTGTTTTCTCTGGCAGAAGCACCGCAGGCCAGTCCTTCGCTGTTTCCAGGGCGGCCCCGCAGGCCAGATCTAAGTACCCTGCGGGCTGGATCCTTGAGTTTGACACCCCTGCACTAGGCCATCCTTCTCCTTTTAATTTGTCTTGTTCTTATTCTTGTTCTCTTCATTACAAAATGTATGCTGTTATCATTCATTTTAATGTTACCATTGATGTTTTAAATTTGCTATTCTCTATACTGTATGTTTGATAAGCTGGTAAGAGGGTCCCAAATAAATTAATTAATAAATTAATCTCATCCCAAATATGAAGCATGATGGTGGGAATCCCATAGTCTGCAGTCTCCAGGTTAGGATGGCTTATAATCACTGTGGGAATGAATCATGAACTGTATTTGCAAATTCCAAAGGAGAACATCAAATTGAAGCTTAATATGAGACATGCATCCTAAACACACAAGTAATGGCATCTGCCAGTCTTTTGTTATCTTTTATTCTGTCAACTGCCCTTCAATAGAAGATAAGCATTCAAATTTGCAGAAAGACATATTTGTATGAAGTAGAGGTTTCTCAGCTTCTGTTTGCTTCAGGAGTCACTGAAACAATAAAATCTGATAGGATGTCTACATGTTTAATTATTTATTAATGTAATTATCTATTAATTCCTACAGATGCAACAGAGAAACACAAAATTTCCTCAATCCAGAATATGAGGCACATTCTGTGAAATACTAAGAGCAATTAATTCCAGGGTTACCATCACCAGAGTCTCACCAGCTGCAACATTCTCCAATGTGTTTGATACCTACAAGGTATCAAAGTAGTGCCACCATTTCCATAGCTTAAGTTTAAATCAGGAATTTTTAATAAAGGAAAAAGGAAAAAAGAATCACTTGGTTGAATGAGTGACTATAAAAATTAATAAAATAAGTAAAATTTTTGAAATGAGCTCTTTTATTGTTTGTATTTACTTCTGTACATAGTCAATACCATTTGCTACATACATCTGCCAACATTGGACATACGTATCAAGTCTGTTGGAAAAGTTTACTAAACACACACTCCCTTTTCAATCAGGTCCTGACATAGATCTCTTCATTTGAATCAAACAGGGAGCCACAAAGGTATTCTTTCAATTTGGGAGAAGATAAAAGGTGCATATCACCAGGTCTGGACTGCATTAGAATGTGGTAAAATTGTGAGATCCAACTTTGCAATTGTCTCTTGGATGGCTGGAGGTGTAAAGCATTGCCTTGTGTCTCCAAGCTTGCTCAATTGTTTTGAAGTTGTGACTGTTGCAATGTTGTACTTTTTGTTGACAGCTGTTATGTTATGTTATGTTCATTTAAACCATGGCAACATCTAATGTTTGTGTAGTATTATTTTAAGCAGACTGTTTTTCTATTGTTATGACTTAGATGAAGTTCAGAACACATTTTATGACCAATTCATGCAAAACTCCACGTAATCCCAAGGGGTTCACATTTTTCTTGCAACTGTAACTGTCTTTACTCAGTTCTTTAACCTTTCTCATCTGAAACTCAGTGGTTATTATCACAGACTGCCCACTTGATTACAGAAACAGATTATTCACCATCTTTCCATTTTTTGACCTAATGACACAATATTCACAACCAGTGTCCTAAACTGCATCTGGCAATGAATTTCAATTTTTGATGTGGTTAGCAATCAAAAATACACTCACATCACATTGCTTAAAACTTAATGACAGGTTTCAACTTTATAAACAATAGCCGTACAATTTTTGTTCACAGGAATTGCCATCAAATGAAATGAAAGAACTGATGTTAGTACTGCCATCTCTTGGTAACTTTTAGTACAAGCCATTAAATTTCATACAACTCTCATAAAACAACAGCATTTTAGCATGAAAGTTTAGCATCCATTCCCACAACAAAATTGAAGTAGAGGAGTGTTAAAGGGGAAAGGAAACAACATTTACTGTTTCCCTCCAGAGACAGAGCAAGAAGAGATAATGGCTGTCTGTCAAAAGTAGTTTGTCTATGGAGTATACTTCGAAAATAGAGGCCCAAGTTCCACAAATCTTCCAGGGGGTGAAAAGTCAGCACCAATTCAAAAAAATAAATAAATTGCAAAATGGAAAGAAGAAAAACAAAAGAAAGGGAAACAACAAGCAATTCAAATAAAATGTTAAAGTACATGGCTTTGAATACCCATGATGGAGGTGGAGGATATTATGCTATCAAATAGAGACGGGTCTAGGACTTTTCAGCTTGAACTCTTGGCACTGCCTGTTTCTCCACCAGGGTTTCACCTCCGTGTTATTACGCCTCGGCACTTTGGGCCATGGCCCCTCTGTCCCAGTCCCTTTGCCGCAGCCCATTCATCACAGTACAATTCGTGTTGGGCTTTTGGGCGCACAGGACAGTTCGAAGCCAGCCAATCAATGCAGAGGCTCAGGGGCTTTGGGAGTAGAGCAAGGGCTGTAGTTCAGAGGGAGGCTCTGTCAGTTCGGAGTCTCCCAAGATGGCTGAGAGCAGCGTGGGGGAGGGATCCAGCCACAAAAGACAGGGGAGTGGGGCTGTAGGGGTTCCCAGGGCCTCTCCCTGTGGAAGAAGGGCCTGGGAGACGGCAAAGATATTTCTACCCCAACTGGGGCTGCCCTAGTTAGTAGTGCTTGGGGCTCTGAAACCCCTGCCCTGTCCAGGAGCCCCTCGCCTGTCAGTTCGGAGCCTCTCGAGGCGGCCAAGAGCAGCGCGTGGGGAGGAGGGCTGTAGAAGACGAGGGATCCATCAGATGGGGCTTTTGCAACCAGCTGGCAGGAATGGCTAGCCCAGTCTTTTGCTTTTCCTTCTGGTTTCTGATGATCTTTTGCTTTTCCTTCTCCTGGTTTCTGAAGATCCACCTGTCCCAAGAGCCCTGCTCGCTTCTAACCCCCATCCCCACCTCTTCGTTCCCTCTCTGCTTCTTCCAGGTTTCTGGGATGAAGTACCTGGCATTTGTCAAAACATATGTCTCACCTTTGATCAGAGCCTCCCGCATCTGCCTAAGAACGTATCTCAGTTTTGATCTGTTCCCGTCATACCAGGGGGCCAAATGGCCAAAGGAAAGAGATTAGGCAGATAAGGCTAATGAGGAGTATTCTATCCTTTTTGCAGGAAGACACAAAT